>PVJO010008894.1:0-72507 GCA_004026905.1 Hystrix cristata
TTTCAGTTGCAGGTTGCAGCTGCCTGCTTTCTTAGTTCACATTCCACACCCTACCTCAGCACAGGCGGGGAGGATTACATTGGAAATACATTGAAATGTGCAACCTCCACCTCAAACTACTGTGAAAAAATATTTCCCAAATCAGGACATGAAGAACAAGATGCAGGCCCTACCACAATGAGGGGCAATACATAAAAGAAATATAAAAAGATACTGGCTTGTTAAAATATACTTGCCAAATTGTAATAAGTGAAAGACACTTAAAATATTTAAAGGGGGAATACACTATAAAATTAGAAAAAGAGAGAGGAGTGAAAATTTAAAAAGTTAGACTTGAAAATTAAAAACTGAAAAGATGAGCTCAATAGACATAAAAAGAAAAATTGATGAATTATATATCAGAAAAATTATCTAGACAGCAAACAGAGATCAGATTAAAATATTTAAGAATGTATAATAAAATTTCAAAATAGAGGAAACTATGCATAGATACATCAGCTCCCATAAATAGACTCATTTATGTACATCATACTGAAAATTTAGAAAATCAAAGGCAAAGGGAGCTTTACTCCAACAGGAGCCATCGTTGGGTCCACTTCCTCAAAAACGATGAAAGCCATAATATGAAGGAATGATATATTCAATATCCTGGAATAAAAAGAACTGCCAATCTGAAGTTCTACACTCACTTAAGTTTCCTAGGAGAATAAAAACAGAATGAAGACAATTTTGGAGGAAAAAGAAAAATTTTCCCTAGAAGTGCTGCAGTGAAAATTCTGAAAGCTCAAAGATTCCGGATATTCCACCTGAAACACGGAAATAGGAGAGAAAGAAACAGACGCACGGTTAACAAAGCAAACAGTGATTATACTTTTAAATGACATTACTTCTTCAGAATCCTTGTGTGATCGATGTATTTCCATCATGACTTCAATGACAGATAGTAAATAGATGAATATAAATCCCCAGGAGGAGGACAGAGTTGTTGATTAATATTAGAAGTTAGTGAGTTAAGTGTGTATGCTTTAGTTAGATAAAGTGGCAGAAATGAAACGAGAACAGGTAACTTTCGGAGTAACAGAGGAAAGTAGTGTATAATAAAAAATCGTTATTCCAGCCCCATGTGGTGGTGCATGCTGTAATCCCAGCACTAGGAAGGCTGAGGCAGGAACATTGTGAGTTCACGGCTAGCCTGGGCTACACACAAGACCCTGTCTCAAGAAAGCAGTGATCATTCCAACAGAGGGTGGCAGAGGGAAGATTGTAGGAGAAACTCAACAAGTAAACTATAACATGGCATGTTGCTATGATGCCAACCACAACCGCTACTAGTAATAGTGTATTTAAACATCATTAGTTACCTCTGTAAATGCAAGTTTAAGCTAAATAACAAAAATTCCCCCATTGGATACAAAGTTTTCCAACTATATGGTGTGTAAAAGATAAACTTTTTAACAAATATGAACAATATTTGAAAGTAACCGGATGTAAAAATAAAAGCACCCCTATATGAAACGACGGTTCAACTGTATCCGCATCAGTCAACTAGAGTTCCAAGGAAGGGGACAAGAACCAGCACGTCTGCTCCCTGGATGCGTGTTTTAGAGGACTCGTGAGGGGCACAGCAATTTGAAGTGCAAGGTCAGATGAGAGCCTGATGAAACTAGGAGCAGACACAGACGTACTAAACGGCTGGAGATGACGTAATGGGACAATAAACTCTGACTTTGAAAAAAGCTCTCGGTTTGCTTGTGAAGGGCAGCTTAGGAGCCATGAGGGTGCGAAGAAAGAAAGAAGGGGTTGACTAAAATCTGAAGGCAAAAGAGCACCCGGGACGGGTGCAGACCAGCACGCTCAAGGTGGCGGGTGTGAAGTGCTGCACTGTGTGTGTGGTTTGATGAGCGTGAGCCGGTGCGTGCTGGTGTGTCTGCGGGAGCTATGTGGGCTTGTCTGGTGCGGGGTGCTGGAGGTGGTGCGGGTGTGAGGTGTGTGTGTGGGGTGCCGCATACCTGCAGACCTTAGGTCAACGTGTGCTATTTTGCTTTCTCACCTGATGCTTCTCAGGACAAAGAAATGAAATTCACATTGTCCTCAGATTTTCAAAGCAAACATCATGAAAGAAGTAACCATGCTAAGTATCTAAAGTATCACTTCAAATTGTGTAAAGAAATCTATTGGCCAAGAAAATAAGTGTCTCTAAACATACACACTTTAAAATATTGACAGATCTGGAAGGATAAAGAGAAAACTGTGCGGTGACGATGGGAAATGTCCCCATACTTCTCACAGAACTCGATTTTTAAAGAGCAGACAAAAATAATTGAGTGGATAAAACATTGGATCTATATGTCTAAAACACATTATAATCCAAAGGTATAAAACACTGAAGACAACTGAAAAACATGCATTCTTTATAATAACAGAGAATATTTTTAAAATTTCCCATGTACTGGGCTATAAAACAACTCAACAGAATTTGAACAGTGGAATTATACAAAGCCCATTCTCTTTGTCCCTAGAAATTAATTATGTTATGAAATTGACAAGTAGACAACGCAATGAGGATGCTAGAAAATCTTCATGTATTTTGGAACCAATAAATAAATGTCTTAATAAGTCATGAATTAATGAACAAAATATTTTCTTCTGGCTCCTGATAAAAATATACATACCCAAACCTCTTTCATATACCAAACAAGTATAAACAAGTACTGAGAAATATATAGCTTTATCTGCACATCTTGGTAATGGAAAAATTACTGAAACTTAAACTTTTTTAGCAAAAAATTGCTAAAACTGAGCATCTACCTCAAGAAGTCAGAATAAATAAATACGTGTAGAAAATAACGAGCCAGAAAACAAACTATTGTAAAGGGAATAAACAAATGAGAAATTTTTAAGCTGTCAAAACTCTGATGAGAACAAAGATAGGAAAGGTGAAAATTAACTCAGGAATTGAAACACAGAACATCTCTAGAGAACCTGTAGGTGTTAAAAAGGTAAGATGGTCTCAACCAATTGCAGGTGTCACAAGACACATGGGATGGGGGTGCAGCTCAGTGTAGAGAGCTACCTGCCATGTGTGAGGTCGTGGGTCGGAGCCTCAGCAAGAAAGAGGGAGAGGGAGAGAGAGAGATTGAGAGAGAGAGAGGGAAAGAGAGAGAAGGATGGAATAAGAGACAGAGGGAGGGAGGGAGAGAGAGGGAGGGAGAGAGAGGGAGAGAGAAGGAGAGACAAAGGCAGAGAGACAAGAAAGTGAATAGGCAGGGGGGAGGAGGGAAGAAAATATGATAAGCCAAAGCAAAAGCAGTTTAAGAGTTTGCAGCCAGAAAAATGTAAAGAAAAGGTCATATAAGGCATTGTAAGCACTCAACAAACAGGTTGTATTTCTTGAGTTTTTGAATGGTTGTGGGAGTTTATGAGTTTCTAAAAATTTGTAATTTGTAGTGATTTCTTGTCTAATTCTAAATAAATAAAGCTACACCTTGGTACGCAGAGAGGGTTTTTGGTTCCAGGATCCCTGTGGATCCAAAATATGTGCATGCTCTAATTTCTTGCATAAAATGACATATTTTCATATAACCTGCACACATCATCCCGCAATATTTAAATCATCTCTAAATTTGTATTGTACTTAAGACAATGCAAATGCCGTGTAAATTGTCATTATACTATGTTATTCAAGGGAACAAGGGCAAAAACGTCTGTACAGACATAACTGTTTTTCAACTACTTTTGATATGTAGTTGATTGAATCCATGGACGTGTGAAGAGAAGAAAAATATGCACCTTCTCTTCTAATGCAGATTTAAAAAGATGTTTCTCCTGTGCAGTAGATTTAACCAACAGATGTGGGATCCACAGAAAGAGCAAGCTGGAAAATCACGTCTGTACTCAAGATGATACTGTTTCAAGATGTTTGAAAAATTAGACAAACAAATTACTAGAGCAAGACCGTTACCAGAAGCAAAGAAGAAAGAAAGAATTTGAATATTACTAAAAATATTGTCAAATTTGAATCAGCAGTGAACGTCTCCACCCAACACACACATATATGAGAACTCTATGAAGTGTGAAAAGGTTGCTGAGATAAGCTTTCTTCTAAACTGCAAGACACATTAAGGTCTCCAGGTTGGCCCATTTTCCTCCAAATGACTCAAGTTTAGCCTTCGTTATGGGCCAGTAGTATTCTATTGTGTGTAAATACATTTCCTTCACCTGTTCATCTGTTGATGGATGTGTAAGCCATTTCCAAGATTTAACTGTTATGAATTGTGCTGCTACAAACATAAGTATGTGTGGCACACTGTGATAAACATATGCAACTCTTCTGGGAAATTATCTGGAAGGGAAATAGCTGGATTGAATGGAATTTCTTCTTTTCATTTTTGAGAACTCTCCATGCTGATTTTCATAGTAGTTGTACTAGTTTACTTTCCCACCAACCATGTAGAAGGATTTCCTTTTCTCTGTAGCCTAATAAAATTTGCATAAAATTGAGCCATATACAACTATTTATATCTAATCTCATTCATAAACACTTGTTAGGAGAGTAAGAAATAAAGAAACAGAATAGTATCCATATAAAGAAACCACGACAGAAAGATGTGATTTTAAAAGATGAGCAAAACTACTAATGTACTATTTTCAAATGAAATATTTAGAGATGTATAGGAAGTGAAAACAGGACCATATAAATGAGAAATAGAAAGCCTAAGATATAAAGAGGCAAACTCAAAAGAGAACTAGGCATAAAAACAAACAGAGAAGATTAAACAAGAAAAGACCCCGGAACAAACACCACAGTGGTACTGTAGGAAAATATTAGACAAAGAAAACTATAAAAAAAAAAAAAAACAAGGAAAAACATAAGAGGAAGTAGCAAATATTGAAGGCAGACAACAATACTCAATATATGAGTACAAGGAGTCCTCAGAAAAGGTAAATGAAGCAAGAGAATAGCACAAATGCAAAATAAAGTTTCACGGAACATAATAAAAGGTTTGGAAATACACAGGAAAAAAAGTCCCATGTACCTAGGGGATTCAAACCAGAATGACTAAAACTGCATATGTAGTCTAGTAAAATTATTCAACTTCAGCAAGTCTTCAAATGTGGAGACAAACTGCAGCATTTATAGAATTGTCTGCAGCGACTCTTTATTCCAAAGGAAATGCAGTAGCATGCATGAGGTACTGGGCGAAAGCAAATGTAGAGGAAGGACTGAGGTCCAACAAGACTCCTCTTCACATGTAGAAACAGAGCTCCAAGTGCAAAAGGCCGCTGTCAGTGTGCAGGGCTGAGAAGACCATTTCCTGAGTGGTTAGCAAGGAGAACGGCAGAGAACCAGCCCCACGCGACCAAGACCCTTAAAGTAGAAACCCGGCCACACGGCCTGAGGGCACCAAGGAAATTCTGAGTTTCTTCGTGGGAAGGCAAAGGGTGGCATCACTGAAAGCCGACTGGCTGTGGGCCCTGAGAACAGGAAATGCCTCGATACTTGGGTGACCTTGATTTACTAGGCGCATTTGGTGTTTCCTGGTCCTCCCGTTCTCCTTTGTCTTCAGCTACGCCCACGTGCACATCTCAGCTGTCTCCTCAGCCTCTTGATTCCATTCTTGGGTTTATCTATCCTCCCCATTTGTGTGCTTTGCTTCTGTAACAGAATTGCACCTTTTCACAGGAGACATTGGAAAGAAATAAACCATAGCACAAAAGGGCACTATTTGGTGAAACTAGATGAAAACACACGTGGGGGTTCATTACATGATTCTTATAATTTTTAAGTTGGAAATTTTCCAAAATGCAACATTGGGGGAAACTAATAATGTTTCTTAAAATGTAAGACAAAATAGTAGAGAGAAGAGCGTGCCAGACAGAAGGAGCTGTGTGTATGAAACTCTCAAGAAATGAGGCAACTTGATCCTTTAGAGGGTTGAAGCAAAGACAAGAGTAACTAGAACAGGGCTCGAGTGGGCAGAGACTGTGGGGCAAGAGAAAGACGTGGAGTCTTAAATAAACTTGCTCAGGTGCCCTGGATGCAATTCAAGCAGCCATGCGATGAGCTAGGGAGATTTCAACTCCGTCTGGGTACTGCGTGTAGAAACAGGTGGAGGTTCCAAGAGCCAAGGAGGAGGCAGGTATGGCACCCTCATGCTGGCCACAAATTCTGAGGTCTTATTTGGGACAAAGCCACTCACATTTTCTCTTACTTTTATGAAACTGAAAATACATAAGCACACAGGCAGTTTAAGGGGTGAAGCACTGTGTAAAAAGGCATGGAAAGAGGGGCTTGTGTAAGCCTCCTCTGCTGCCAGGACTCCTCAGGACCAAGAGGAAAGGTTGAGTGAGTAGAGAAGGGGCTGGACAGGGCTCCTGGGATCCAGGCTTCCTGCTCACAAGGAGAAAACGGAGGAGAGCGGGGCCCAGGCCGAGGACCAGTCAGGTCGAAGCAGGTCTAGCTGGGTACTGTCCACTGCGTCCATCTGGGGTAAAGCTGGGATCTGCAGCCCTGCTCCCTGCCTGCTCTTCCCACTTTGTCCTTCACCACCATCGCCCCTTTAAACAGCACAGTCTCGTTCTCAGAAGGTTAAGGAGCCCTCGCTGCACTTGTGTTTCTCATGGATTTAAATGGTGGGTTCTGACTGTGCAAGGCGTGAGTGTTTAAATTTTTAAAAATATATTACAGTAAAAGACACATTGCTATTAACACGTTCCCACTGGCTTGAACCACCAGTAGTACGTGCACGACTGTCCCATCGGGCTGCACAAGCCACCTGGCAGCAGGAAATAGGAATTACAGCCCCATCGTGAATGTGCTAATCCCGAGGGTAACACACGTACCCGTCGTTCTTGCCACTTTCTGAAGCAGTCCTGGAAGTCTCTTTCTGAGAGTGTCTTTACTTGCACTGTCCTGGCTGCCTTGATGTCTCGAACGGATTCAAAACTTTTACCTTTCGTGGTCCTTGTGACCTTGGGGAAGAGCCAGAAGTAGCATGGCGCCATGTCCATCGAATGAGTTGGGAGGACACACCGCGGCGTTTTCACAAGCTGCCTTCTCCCTGGATGACGCTCGGCGGCACCATTCACCGCTTTTATCACACCTTGTAGACACTCACGAAAGAGCACTTCCAGGAGCTGGAACTCTTCAGAAAGTGGGAAGAACAATGAGACTGTGTGTCCAAAGAGAGCAGGAGTATTTTGAGGCCAATTACTGACAACGCATCTTTTACTGTTTAAAATTTTAAACATTCTCCATGCTTTTCCATCACCTTGTATCTCAAAAGATGGCAAAACCTGTGGCTGTCCTTCCCAGGGTGGCTCCAGCCTCCAGGCCGGGGCGGGGGGCACTGCAGGGCACTCCTGAGGTGCCCGATTACTCAGTGAACAGGAAATGGCAGACTGTGCCCATAAGAATGAAGCCTACAAGGTTCACCCCAGCATTACCTGTCACCATCCAGGACGCTGGCAGGACCAGGAGGGGCAATTACATCATCTTCAACTGAAGTTTGAAATTCTAGTACAGAAGACGCTGGCTACTTTGACAGCAGCAGAACCATATGGAACTACAGGGTCTTCAGAGGACCGACAAGGCTGTTTACACCCCACGAGGCCCCATTCGGCGCTGCGTACACAGAGCAGGTTAAATGTGCAAGACGGCTGCCCGCCTTTTCCTCAGCTTCTGGAGCTGTGAACACACTGCCACTTCAAAAGCAGGGACATCAGCACTGACAGGGAGGAAGTGGTCCCATTGCTTTTTAAAATCACATGAGAATAAATAAACTTCGAAATGAGCACTTTCACCTCACCGATAAAAACCATGAGGAGGACAGAAGCGCTGTGTTTAGAATACTTCAAAAACTGTGGCAAAGTAGACTGCTTTAGAGCAAAACCATGAGTGAGTCCTTGGCAGCTCATAAGAGAAAGAAAAACGGGAGATTCCAGGCAGTCACAAAACACTGGCACTTTTGGCTTGCATTTCGGTTCCTCGGGAGGCTGGTTAAGCAACTCCGCAGCCGTGTTTCTGCTCCTCACAATCCCGGACGTGTGTTTGTAACACACTCGCTGGAGAGCCGCAAGCAAGTGCCTGGTTCACATGCTGACGCGGCAGCAACCTTGCCGGGTGACCCTGGAGAGATAATCAAGCATTCATTCACCATGGCTGTGGAGGACAGTTTTAAAAGCATGTAAAGCTTTAATATTAAAGCCACGAAGGGACCCAAGACACTGCCCAGCACCCGTGTTTACAGAGCAGCGTGGGGAAGCTTAAGAGAGCTTAGTTGCTGCTTCAGTCAAGATTTTTTCCCGATTGTTATTTTTTTAACAGGCCAGCCAAGATTTGAGTAGAATTCAAAAATTAAGGAAAAGAAGAACAGGTATCACTGGAGCTATCCTATCTTGAGGCCCTTTAGACAGAAGAGAAGCACTTTCTACACATTATCTAATTTCAGCATCCTGTACCTATTTATATTTCACATTGAAAAAAAGAAAACCGGAGAACTGAAGCGCCAAGAGTTTGAGCAACTTGCCCGTGCTCGCCCTGTGGGCACTGGGCAGGCAGAAACCCAGAAGTGGTTCTGCCTCCGGTGGGTCTCCGGCACTCACAAAGCTCCTGGCCTGAAACTTCCTCAAAGGCAGGTTTAAAAAGCAATGTTGGGGCTGGGGATTTAGCTCAGTGATTAGAGTGCTTGCCTTGCAAGCACAAGGGCCTGAGTTCGATCCCCGGCACCACAAAAAAAAAAAAAAAAAAGCAATGTTTACTCTTCCACACATTTTCATAGCAAAGGTACTCACCAGTCAAAAAGTAGAAAACATGAATGCTCATTCACTGAGGAATGAATTAATGTGACACAGCCCTACCATGATTAATTACTCATCACCATATGTATAAAATACTCATATGTGTTACAACATGAGTAAAGCTCTGAAATACTGTGCTACGTAAAAGAAGCCAGCCCCCAAAGCCTCAAAGTGTGTGATCCTGCCCATCTGAAAAGTCCAGAATCAGCAAGTCTGTCTATAGGGACAGGAGGTGGATTTGTGGTTGCCTGGAGCTAGGGGATGTGAAGGAGGGAATGTGAAACGACTCCCGAATGGGCTTCCTTCCAGGACAAAGAAAAAATTCAAAACCAGATTATGGTGATGGTTGATCAACTCTATAAACATACTAAAAATCTGTAACTTCAAAAAAGGTAGACATTATTATGTGCTAATTATGTTTCAGTAAAGCTATTCAAATCCAGTGTTTCAGGTCTCAAGGCAGCAGTATCAGAGATTCCCCCAGGGTTAATTTTTTTGAAATCCCTCTGAGGCAAGAGTCAATCAACTATCATCCAAGGTGACTCATGACAGAAAGCCGGGAAATCTGGGGACAAAGCCAGTCTGCATTAGCATACTCGGTTTTTAAACTTTTTAATGGTGCTTTTTGTGTCATTTTGAAAAACTTTTGCTTTTCCTTAGCCGTGAGGATATTTTCTCTCCTTTTCTTTTAGATGCTGCACAACTTCAGCTTGTGAATGGAATGATCCATTTCGCAGTGATTTTTGTGGACAGTGCGAGGTGACCCTTCAGTGGCTGTTTTTTCTTTTCCATGTGGCAACCGGGAGTTCTGGAGCTCCTTGTTGAGACAAAGGGAGATTTCCTCCGCCTGGCCTGGGCGTCTCTGTCAGAACTAACTGACTGACTATGCGACTGTTTCCAGAAGGACTCTCTTCTGCCTGGTGACGTTTCTCCAGTGTTGCGTGGTGCTTTGTCATGGTGGTTGATGAGCAAGTGCTGAGCCCAGGAGAAGTGAAACGTCTGCCTCTGTTCTCCCTCTCAGAGCTTGGTTGCTGTTGTAAGTCTCTTGTAATTACACATAATTTAAAAAATAAATGCCTCGATTTGTCAAAAGAGTCTGTTGGGATTTTGATAGCGATTATACCATTATCTAGAGATCAGTGTGAGAAACACTCTAAAAAGCATGGCCCCTTGCAGCCCACAGACATGGTCACCCTCTGGGCGCTTGGTCTGCTGTGCACACGGACCTATGTCTATTTTCTTAGTAATACACGTTTGTGATGCATAATGACAACATTCATTGTGGGTACTTGGAATGTGGGCACAACACACTTTAATTTGCTATATCCACTTCCCCTCTTTCCTTTCCCCTCTCTCCATCTGTTGGTCTCCCTCCCATTTGCAGAAGATCTATCTTTCTGTTTCTTTTTACTTATCTTTTACTTTGCTCTTTAATTTACTTATACTTGGATTTCTCATATAAGAGAAACCATGTGGTATTTACGCTTGTGTGTCTGATTTATTTCACTTAACATTATGGGCTCAAGATGCATCCATTTTCCTACAAATGACTTGTCTGCCCTTCTTTATGGCAGAGTGTACTTCATTGTGTATAATTACCACATTTTCTTTTTCCATTCATCTGTGGATGGGCATATAGGCTGCTTCCAAGTTTTAGCTACTAATGAGTTTTGCTGATATAAACATGGTTGTACATGTATCACAGCATTGCAATGTCTTTAACTTTTTCCGGACGTTACCTAGAAAGGGAATAGCTGGATCAGATCGAATTTGTAGTTTTAGTTTTTCAGTAGTCGCCATACTGACCTGTAGTGGTTGCACTAATTTACAGCCCAAGTCACAGTGTAGAAAGCTCTTTTCTCCCCACAACCTTGGCAGCATTTATTACGTGCTGTCTTGATGACGGCCCTTATTTCTGAAGTAAGATGGAATCTCAGTGCTGTTTTAATGTGCGTTTCTGTAATGATCAGAAACAGTGAACATGTTTTTCATGTATTTATGAGCCATTTATACTTCTTCTTCTGAGAAGCGTCTATTCATTTCTGTATTCAATCATTTCATTTTACGCTTAAAAAGATACAAATGGTTCTGTATTTACTTAATAGCCCTAAAAGTTGCTTGTAAACTCTTTATTATCTTCTACATAAATATTTGTGCCATCTGCAAATATCAACAGCTTTGCGTCTCTTTCTCCCGCCTTTTTGTTTACTATCTATTTTCCCTCACCTTACAGCACTGGCATGACCCCCAGGATGCCACTGAACAGAAGCGGAGGGGTGAGGATTCTAGACAAAGCCCCGATTTTAAAGGGAAGGTGTTTCACTTTTACTGTGCTATGAGGTATGATTGTTTTGTAGGTACCGTTAATGGGTTGAAGAATTTTCCTCTATTCTTAGTTTGTGTAAAGCTTTTACTATGAGTAGATTTGATTTTGTCAGATTTTTCTGTATTCCTTGAGATATAATAGATTTTTCTACTTTATCTTGTTAACATATTGAATTTTCCTGATTTATTTTAAAATGCTCAACCAAACTTTAATTCTTTATTAACATTTGGTGTGTTATCAATTTTATATGTGACCTGATTGGATCTGCAAATCATCTGTAATGGATTCTTTGTGTATGTTTATAGAAAAATCTTGATTTATAATTTTATTTCCTTGCAGAGTTTTTCTGAGGTTTTTGAGTTGGAAAATTTCTGGCTTTATAAAACAAGTTGAAGAGGAAACTATCACGCTGTACGTTGTGAAAGAATGTTTACATTCATATTCCTTAAATATCTGTTGTATTGTTGTAGGGGAGCTACCAATACATTTTCCCTTTGAGGGATTTTATTATGCACAGAATTTATTTAACAGATCTGTGCTTGTTCTGTGTATATTCTTGAAGCCATTTAAGAATTTTTGAAGACATTGGTCAAAGTTATTAAGTCATCATTGGCACAATGCTGCTTATAATACTGTTTTATTATTTCTGAAACTAGGTCAACATTGCCAGGGTTGATAATTTAAAAATTTTCCTCTTTTCCACTCCCTGCACAGTCTTGCTCAGATTTTGTATAAATTTTATTAACCTGCTTACAGAACCAGCTTTGAGGCTTCTTATTTTTCTCTGATTCTTCTCCAGGTCACCGCCTGTCACCTTCAACATCTGCAGGATTCTGCTATCAGGGTCACAGTCCTGAGCTCAGACAAACAGGGGTGCGCAGGACCTCTTCACCCCCACACAGTCTAGTGCCACACAGCTGTGAGTTCTCCAAAGTGCAAGAGCACTTCAAACAACAAAGCTTTCTTGCTGAGAAAGGTGGGTCAATTGCTTGCTTTGAAAATCAAGACAATACAGATGATACAGGTCATTTTCGCACTTGTTATTCTTTCTAGGATGCCTGAGAGGTTAGTTAGAATAAGAGAGGATTTGGGAAATTCCTATTGGCACAATTGTGTTCTTCAAAATCGATGGGAATAAATGAAGCAAGAGAGAAAACCAAGGGAGGTTTTGTATATCTATATTAGAAATTGAAATATTAGCAACAATAAAAATATTTTAAAACATAGTCAGAACCACAACATAATCAGGCCCCTCAACGAGTTCATCCACTTCCTGAAATATGCTCCCTGGTGGTTTCCTTCCCGCTCCTCACGCTCCAGGATTCACCCAGGAATCCGAGTCCTGTGGATCGGGATCCTCCTGACCCACACGGAGCCACTCGCGAGGTCCCCCATCCCGGAGTCCAGGCCTGTGTGGCTGGAAGCTGGCTTGGCCAGTGTTCGCTCCACTGTGGACACCAGCTTTCTGTATGTGAATGCAGCGCGTGTTGTGAAATGAAGACCAGAATGGAGGAGCCACGTAATGTATTCTTTGGAAAAGGGATCTGAAACATTTGACAAAGCTTGTCAAACTTGAGATCTGTTTCATTTATTTTAAAAGATAATATTTCTTTTACTACATATTTATTATCACTGTAAGAATAAGACATTTTTGCAGAAAATGTGAAAAAACAGCTTAACAATCATGACATAGGATGATGATACCATAACACGGATGATATACGGTCAGACCGAAGATACACTGAAATCTTTACGCTGGTTGTTTCTTCTCTATTTTCTACGAATTGTTAATGTTTATCTGTGTATCACATATGTGTATTTCTAATTCTGATAATGTATGTTGTCCACAATTATAATTTTTAACACTAAATGATAGAAAAACTGTACCTACATGTCTAGGTTATATTAGTCCTTCAATTAATTTGTATAATTATCTGGGTCAATTAGGAATCTAAGTATCTGTACACTGATTCCACAAATGTTTGCTCCTCAACTTCAGGCTATTTTAATGACTGTAATTGCATAAATACGTTTTAACATTTACTAGAGCTAGTGCCATCGATAGTGCATTCTTCTTTTTTTAATAGTGCATTCTTTCTTGAAATGTTTTAAATGTTTTTAAGTAATTATTGATTAAATTAGTTACAAAAATCATTTAAAGTTTCATGAACCTTACCCAGATATAGTAATGCATTACAGAGCCCTATGTGTTACTGTGTTACAAAATCTTAGAATAATTAGAAGAATTAAGAATATTTTCATAATCGTGTGAACCAATTATATCTTTTTATAGTCCAGGACCTGATCCAGCATCGACATAGTCTTAGTGTACTTCACTCTGGAAAATTTCCTCCATCTTTGTCTGTAACCACTTTGACACTTTGAGAAGCACCGGCCAGAGTTTCTCAGGCTGTCCCTCACTTTCGTATATGTATTATGCTTCGATCACTTTACTTTACATTACATATTTTTGGAAAGACTATCACAGAATTATATTTTTTCTTAGTATATATCAGAGGCATATATAGATGTGGCACCTAATTGATGCTACTTTTGATTTCTTGATTGAATTGAAATCTGACAAATTTTTCATTGGAAAGTTAGTATTTTTGTTTTGATAATTGATAAGCTTTTGTGGGGTGATATTTTCCAGCTAGGCAAATATCCTGTTCTCACTTTATTTTCACACATTGATTTTAGCAGCCATTGACAATTCTGGTCTGCAAAAATTAGTACTGTGGTGTTTACAAGTGTACATGTGTCATTGCTTATTCTTATATTTTGTACATTTCACTTTTACATCATTGAAAACATCTTATTTGTGAAGTTACTATCCGACACCCCAGTAAGCGACAGAGATAAAGTGTGACCAAATCACAATCTCTGTCTGGCCGAGTTGATGATCTAAATATGTGCCTACATTTCCTGTCAGACCGGCATTTACATTGTTCACAGGGTTCCAAATCTGTACTATTGAAATTCTTGTTGTATTAAGTTATGGCTGTCCAGGGATTTGAAAAGAAGCAACATATTATGACTGGTCTTTTAAATCATTCATGTTATAATAATGTTTAATTATTTCCTTTTGTCTTTTCAAAAATTCTTTCTTTACTGTTGAAATAATCCTTCATTTTTTATTTACATATTTTGGTCTTGAGAATAAAACTTTTTTATCTTCACACATCCCGAATGCCATTTGCTAATTGCAAATTTTTGGAAGATATTTTATATATTTTTGTGTTTAGCAAGTTAAATAAACTTTAGTATTAATTCCAAGAGATTTTCCATTTCCCATAATTATAATTTTGGTAATTCATCTAATAGATCTTCATTTTTCTCTTTTAGCGAAAGTTGTTAGTATGTATATTAAAATCAGCCCAACTAGCTCCCTATAAAATTGGACTATCTGAGTGTATCAGCTTTTCGTACCAATTATCATAAATTGTAACTTTTTAACATATTTATTAAATATCTTGCATTATAGTCTGCTTGTTATTCAGAAAGAAAACAAGTAGAAGAACCATGATCACAGATACTCTTCAGATGTCTCTTTTCTATGAATTGCAGACCCTCAAGCCTGTCTCCAGCTTTATTTTATGTTCCAAAGCCTGGTGACGCTTTTAATGTATAAATGCCGTAATTGCCCCTGTGTCTCCTCTGGAATCAGCCTTCTGACTTTGCCAAAGTGAGAACCAAAACCACCCCCCTCAGCGAGTGGGTTATGAGTCCCCAGGTCTTTCGGTGGCGAGGACAGAGTAAGGTCACAAATTCTATAATATTGTTGATTTGCTGATTCCCACTGTTCCTGAGACTATGTTCACAGTACCAGGCAGAACTGCTGTTCTTGAATTTTAATCATTGTTCTTTGCTTTAGATATTGGTGTTTCTTGTTAACAGCAAATGCCGAGTCATAGCATCTGTTTATTTTGTTACTGGGGTAGTGATCTCAATTTAAAATGCAATGCTTTCCCACTGTTTATGCATTGCCATAAGCCATCCATCCAAGAGAATTTATCAAAATCACTATTATTTATTACTTATTGTCAAGTATACCATCACTCACTATGCTGAAGATCTATTCCAGATGAATAATTCAAACTGTATAACCATGTTTCGCATAGCTTCCAACTGGATACAGTTTTATTTGCACTTCTACAGCAATGATCATAGAGCAGGCATGCTTACCTTAGGAGTTTTGTAATGTCAGAGATGTCCCAAGAATCCTGTTTAGTATGAGAAAAAGCAAAGTTTATTGCAATAAATAAAGAATTAACGTGAACGTTCATAGTTCATTGCAGGATTCCAGATAAGAAAGGGAGGGAAAGGTGTTCCAGTCTCCTGTGACCGTTGCCCCCAATCCAAACACATAAAGACATTGCACTGCATTATATGACATTGCATCCTAATTTTGCAGAGAGCCAGAAGGCACAGGGAGTAGACGATTAATCACAGGAGGCAAGGAGGCAGAGCTGTAGAATGGAGCAACGGTGGAGAAAAGAAAAGGCACACAAGGAGCCCCGTAGCAGCAGGAAGCTAGAAAATGGCACCAACTCTTCTAGGGAAGAATGCAAATCCTTTGGAATTGGTAGAATCATCCAGATCTTGAGGTTAAATTTTAGTAACTATCACATCACAGTGTTCAGGAGATCGGGGGATGGAGGTTGGTTAGTAAATCAGGGTAAAGGGATGATCAGTGAGTGGGAGCGATCCTAATTCTACCCTGATTTCCAAGATAACGCTTTTCTAATATTTTGTGTGGCACATGTTTACTCTTTGTTGAATAGCGAAGATAATGAATGTAGTTGTCACAAAATAGCTATCAATTGAATAAAAATTAAATAAGCCATGAGCAGCTATCTATTAACTATGTGACAACATTGCTAACATTCCTGAAATACCTCTGCTGACAGACAGACACAGCCCGTATATTCTATTGAGTCTCCCCTGCCCACCGTCATAGAGAGTCACCTGTTATTTGTCTGTTACTGGTTCATCTGTCAAGAATGTGTCTGCATTCGTCGGTTTGCTATTGCTTTAGCAAAATAAATACCTCAGGTTGGGTATTTTATAAAAACAAGAGGTTTATTTAGGTCACAGTTTTGGAAGCTTTATTGAAAGCCCAAAGAGTGTGATGCTGGCTCTGGTCAGGGCCCTGTCCACGTTGTGGCGGATGACAGCCCGACAGGAATGCGTGAGAGAGGCAGCAATCACATGACGAGCCAGGAAGTCAGCGAGTGGGGAAGAGCTGGTCTTCCCTTTAAATAACCAGCTCCCCCAGGACCTGCAAGAACTACTGTTCCAAGTAATGCACACCTTAGTCACGGGCTTGTGGGGAGGCGGACTAAATGCACTTGGCATTGCCAGTCATGTAGAAACAGCACATACGATAGGTATAGAACGTCATACTTGATAATGATAGTAAGTGACCACTTCATTTACTGTGAAGCAGGTAGGGTGCAGCATCAACCTGACTGGCTTCAAGGCCTCCCCAGATACTGGCAGGGCATGTTCTGGATGTGCCTCAGTGAGTCATGGAGGTCTAGGTCTGGTCCCCGGCCCTGTCCTCACTAGCACTCTTCCCCTGCTCTACATCCAGGCCAACATGACCTGGGCAGCTCTGCTCCACCACACCCTTCTACCACGATTCAACCTTGCAGCCATCACACCAGGGACTGAATCCTCAGGAGCCATGAGCTCAGTGGAACGTCTCCTCCCAAGTCGTGGATATTGGCATTGTGTCCAGGAACAGGAAAGCTAGCAAACAACCGGCTTACGTATTTACTATCCTATACTTTTGTGTAATTTAGAGTATGCCTTCTACTTATTACACAAGAAAGTTTCCTGTAAAGCAGCACATGCATTGCACCAGCAGCAGTCTCCTGCGTCCTGTGTTTGCTGTCTCTTAATTGTGTTGGAGGCCGGCCCAGCAACTGACTTGTACCATCTGGGTTTGTGTCTGATGCCCACACAGCAACCAAATTGCCTAAGGACGTATTTCTCAAAACGAATCCCTGTCGTTAGGCGCGCACGACTATACCATCCAAGCATCCAGTTACTGCTCTTCCAGAGGAGCAAGGGAGGGAGAGAAGGCTGACGGGGGCAGGCCCACCTGACCACATCTTCACAGGGGAGCTCCGCAGCATCTAGAGGGAAATACTCTAAGTCTAATGCTCACACTTACCTGCTACTTGTAGCAGAGTAGATTATCAACGATGCTAGAAAAAGCAGTGCTAACTTCTTGGAGATTCAGACACCTTCTAGCAGATTCCCCACGATAAGGTGAGAGCAGAAGTGGTTTCCATGGAGATCTTTTCCAAAGCACCTGCCTGCTCTGCCCGCTGCACAGGGGTTGATTCGGTCCTCACCACGTGGTGCTCAGCCCTCCACAACTGTAAAAGCCTCTTGACCTGTCCCGTGTTCTATTATTTTGCTTTTCTGTACTTTCTGCAACAATAGAAATTGTGAAATAGTCATGACTTCTCAGTCACATAAAGAAAAAGGTACGATAAAACATTTCTATTTCCAAGAGCCTGTATTCACTTATATGTTGAGAACCATTCTTCTAAAATTTCTCTAAGATATCAAGAAAATTCACACTTGCGTTCTTATGCCCTATTAATCATGACAAACAGTGAGAACATTTTGTTTTCCATCATTTTGCAGCATTTTCCAATAAGGCTGACATACAAATGTGTTTATTTTATTAGAGTCCAACTTTTTTTTTATTTTCCTGCTGCTTAAATTAAAATGTTTTCTTGTTTGTTTGCTTGCTTGTTTGTTATTTGCGGCACTGTCAATTGAACCCTGGACATCACACAGTCAGCACACATGGTACCATTGAAGTACATTTCCATCCCTTTCTTTTTTTATATTTTATATTTTGAGACAAGGTCTTGCTAAATTGCTCAGGTTGGGTTTGAACTTGGGATTCTCCTTCCTCGGCCTCCTGAGTAACTGGGATTACAGGCCTGTGCCACATGCTCAATTTAGGATAGTCTTAATTTCATCTTTCAAACTAAACAAGAAGTTATAAGAAAATAAGTTAAAAGCAGTTATACAAGATCATAATTTAATATCAAAAAGGAAGGAAAAGATATTGGTATTAATAAATGTTTTATATTTTGTGCAGGGCTGTATGGTAATTAGTGAGACTGGTGATTATTTTTCAATGTATACATGGAACAAACAGCACATTGTACATATTGGATATATATAATTTTATCTGTTAATCATACCCCATTAATGCTAAAAACTTTTTAAAATGTGTTCTCTCTCTTGAAGCACAAGAATAAAATCTCATGCTTAAGGATTTTCTGATACAGAAATGGTACTAAAACTGTAGAGGGGAAGCAAGTTAGGGAATGCACTCTGAACATGCCCAGCACCCTGGCCCAGCACACTGGCCCAGATGGCCTTAGGCCCCAGTGAAAGCCCTCTTTTCTTCTATCTCTTTAGTTGCAGTGGACTTTGCTTCCTTAAATCTGCAGCTTGCTGACAGATTTCTGTACACCTCTCCAGCAACTCATTCCCACTGCTCAGCAAACTGCGTCTCAGTTCTCAGGGGCGTGGCTCTGGGTATCCTCTGAAGATGCCACCACACCCTTGGGCACCTGGAGCTGCACCACCTCCTTGGTAGTGAGGGATATCTAGTCCTTCGTGGTGTCACCACCTGGACCAGCGTTCCGCTCCCAGATTTCTGAGTGTTCTCCTCCAGTAGACGACGGGGTCCTCCCCGCACACTTCCCGGTCCAGTGCTCGCTCCGTGTTTACACCACATCATCATTTTAGTTGTTTCAACAAAGCCTCTCCCATCACCTCCGGGAAACCCTATTCAATTAAAAGAAACTGGAAGCACTTTCTTACTGTTTTCTTCATAAACCCCAAAGGACTGCTGAAAACCTAGAAAGCAGCTGGCAACTACTTTCATCACTCCCTGTAAACTTTCTTTGAAGTACTGGGGTCTTACCTCAGTCCTGCGGCCTCTCCCAGACTCTCACTCAAACACCACGTGCTGTCTTGCACTGTCTCGCTGGGCAGGGAGCAGCCGCTGTCTGCACAGCTCAGGGCTCACTGCAGGCCCCCTGATGTGATGAGTCACCCTGAGCTGCACCTCCACCACCCCACTGCCACGCGGAGCCCTCTGCAGAGCTGTATCCATGTCAGACCACAAAATACACTTCCAACAAATCTGTCAGGTCGTTATTCCACCAACATGCATGAAGAGAACAGATTGTTCAAGGATTTTTCAAAAGACTGTACATTAAAATACAGCATATGAAATATTGCTCATCATGGAATGCAGATTTTCTTGGAAAAGTAATAATTAAATAATAATCCTGACCACAAAAGTAAAACACAAAGGTATGAACCAGACTTTCCTGAAGATCTGATTACGGTTCCTTTGCACAGCAGAATGTTTCTGGTGATGTATTGATTTTTTAACAGAAACAAGTTTATTTCTGCTATAGTACAGCCAAATTTACAATTCTGCCAAGAAAATGCCAGTGTGGAGTCTTGTAGAATAATACAAGGGTGACTCCTTTCTACTGGTTATCAGAAAAATTAAATCACAGGAATGCTGACTCAAGAAGTAGAAGACTTGACTAAATCTATACACACTGACAAATCAAGCCAGTAATTGTATAATAACTTCCCACAAACTGTCTGGTGGAGACCCATATGGGTTTGATAAAACATCATAAAGAACAGAGCCCCAAATGTGCATGGTATCAGAAGAGTTATCTCCCTCTTTTGATATGGGAGGTCAGCTACTGATTAGAAATCTTAAAGGCTGTTTGTGATCAGAGCTGTAAATGAGAAATGGGCATTTGAAGCAAAGGTGTTTCTCTTTCTGGATTTAGAAAAAAGTTGGGGCTCTGTGTGCTGGGGTGTCATCCATATGGTAGAGTGTTTTCTTTGCTTTAAACAATAGTCTTTATCTTAAATATGAGTATTTTATAAGATTGTGTCAACTAAATTATTTAATTATCTAGGTATCCACTCACCTACCTCTTCTTTATTTGTATTTTGCTGGTATGAATTTGCCCACCATCATTTCCATTCATTTTAAAAAATTTTTATTAGTATATGTTAGCAATACACACTGATTACATACAGCTTGGGAGGTTGATACTTGGATATATAGCATCCTGGCTATTTTTGTTCTTCTTGCCCCCCACCTCTACTCTCCCATCTCTACAGAGTTTACCATCGTATTTCTTAACATGACTCTTTTATTTTGCTCTTTAAACTATTTCTATTTTCTAATTTCTTAATTATTTTGGGTCTCTCATATTAGAGAAGCCACACTTTTCTAACTTAAAATTGTTTTATAAAGACATCTAAAATACATTTGTACAGAATACTGTTTCAGAATCGTTATAAAACATCTCTTGTGTAGCCCTCAATCCCTTGTCATTTGCTTGTATATGTCAGAATTACATCTGCTATCTGGCCAATCTACGCCTTCTTTTTATTTATTAATTAAATCAAATCCCACAAACTGTTTTCACTGGGTTACATCTGCGTGTCTGCGTCTTTCTTTGTGAATGGACAGATAATATGTTTTTTATATGAATAAGAATATCCCATGAGTAGTTCCCTCCATCCTTTGCCATTCTAAGTCTTATCTTCTACACCCCCTCCTATTTCTTTTCCTCCAATAACACCTTCAGTGCTTCTATTTCTTTCTCTTTTTTTTCTTTTCACTTTTTCCTGAGACGTGGCAGATAAAGTTTTCTTTCTTCCACTGATTTTCCATCTTCTCCCCAAAACCCTGCAGCACTGATGTTGTGCTCTTGCCTCACATGTAGATACTTTTTAAAAGTATTTGTCACATAGTTAGGAATGGTTGTAATTTATTTTTTTCTAGTAAGAGTTCTTTCTGGGTCATTTGTTTGTTTTTCTTCTTCGTTAAAAAAGTCATTTCAGTGTATCTCAAGGGTCCATGTGTCTCAAGGGGACAATGTCTTCTCTTGAGGAGCCACCATAAGCCGTGGAGGTTATGTCCCACCCTGGAGGCCTCTCCTCGGCCACTGTGGCAGCCACCGTCATCATCTCCCATAGCTGCATCCTCAGGAGGAGCCAGAGTCCTGTCTGATGGAGAAACACCACTACGAATCCTGCAGCACTCCTTCTACTAATCTGCACCGAGGGAAGAGAGTCTTCCTGAAAGGAGCATCAGCGGGAGGCGGCAGGCTCACTGCTGGGTGACCTGAGAGTTTTCCTCTGATTCAGGTTTTCTGTGGGACTTCCTCAGACTTTTACTTCTACCCAACCAACAGGGACAGGAAGAAATAAAGGATTTTGGAATTCACAGGATTCCCGTCAATATTTATCTGGTTTAGCACCGATTTCTCTGCTCCACAGAACCACCCAACAACAATCAGCAAATTTCCAGTCAGAAACCATTTGTTCTCTTCGTTACAGAGAGGAGTTGTTTTCCACCTCAGTATGCCTTTAGAAATGCAGTATAATTGGCTCTCTCTCAGATCTGCAGTCACTTCATTTTCCCTTTGCACCAAATCCCCTCTGCATCAAATCATTTATTTTCCTCCAAGCACATCTGTTTTTGGATCCCAGAGCCTCAGCCATGTTGTCACCTAGAAGTGGGCTGTGATATCAGCTGCTTCCTTTTGCATGGAAAACAGAATTCATGTTTGTTTTGCTTTTGTTATGTTTACTCTTTGAGGTGCTTCGTTTAATTTCCAAGGATGTGTGCTGAATATTGAATTTGTATTTGCATGTTGTAGGAGATTTTCCCCCCACACTTTTTGCCATGGAGCTGTGTGATTAATCCCAGGGATGGGGGGTCCATTTCCTGACCTTTGACTGTGATCTCAGCCATGCTACGTAGGTGGGCAGGACAATCTGGCAGTCTCATATGTGACAACTTAAAAGCCTCTGCATGCCTTTGCCCCACAAGTGACCTAAGTGGGGATATCCACAAGTCACAGCCACCTCCTCGGCCTTGGTTCACTGAGTGAAATCCTTTGGCCCAAAAGAAAACTCAATTTACAATGAGAAGCTAAGTCCAGTAGAACCAGAACTCGAAGCAAAACCATGTTCGTACACTCAGTTTTGATCACCCAAACCCCAGAGAAACTTCAGACTTATGAGTGTCAGTGCATATGCCACTGACATTAGAGACAATTTGTTATACGGCATCATTGTGAAAACAGGAGACTAATACACTCGTTCCAACCAGGAGTCTCTATTTTCCTTTGAGCCTTACAATCAGCATTTAACCCACAACACTCCACTTAGGTAGCTCAGTTCTGGTGAATGATGTTTCTTCATTTGGACTCCAGAAACTACAGCCTCTTACTTCTCTTTCCCCGCTGGGACCTCCGTGTTTGCTTTACCACTTCAATACTATCGTTATAGCCCAACATGCAAACTCCTCTCTTTTCATCTTCCCTGATAGTCTCAATGGTCCCCTTTAGTCACATGACTAAGCTCGACCGATATGCTGTCATCATCCACACAAATAATCAAAACCCCAATCCTGTAGTAATAAAATTGCTTTCTTTTAATGGAAATCTTTCCATATGGATGGTTACCGAGCATCTCAAAGTTTACATAAACAACATTTCCCCCCCACCCCAGCTTCTCTTGTCTCCTGGTCACAGTGAACAGCAACTTCACTCTTCTACTTGCACAAGTTTTGATGTATCCCTTGGCTTTCTTCTTTCCTCGCTAATCATTGCTCTCAGTAGTCCTTCCACCAGTAATTATGCAAGAAACCCCAGATCTTGGTGGGACAAGGGAGGAGTTCTGGGAGTGCACAGACCCCTGGAGCATATCAGACACATGAGACTGCTAAGTGGGAGCCAGGTGGCCTGGAAGGGAAGCTGACGATGTGGTTGCTGGCAATCAGCCAGAAGGGAAGAGAGAAACAAGGGGCCCTGCAACGACAAGGGGATTTAAAATCAGAGAATATCACCACACACAAGAAACAAGTGCCACCAACCAAAGGGACTCCATGTTACTACAACTGAAAGATGGTGCTCCTGGACCAAGATGACACCATCCAAAATCTGCCCATGCCTGGTCCCAGGTCAAAAGTCACAAAATATTTCAAATCTCAAACAATAATTTCAGACAAAATCTATGTGATGATCCTGAAAGAAGTTGGTGCTGATGAAAAATTTCCCCAGAACAAAACAGAAAGCAAAGGGAAACATTAACAAATCCTCTTAGTTTTAATTATGTATCCTCAAGTGATTATTTATAGACATAAAAATCATACTTTTGATAAGAAATGTAAAACTTTAGAGAGAAGCAAGTTATAAATTGAGGGATACTTCAACTCAAGAAAACAACTGGTGGGAAGATATATCATCTTTAAAATAGGGAATAAACTACAAGTCCACAAAGAGAAAGAACTACAAACAGAGGGAAAAAATTAAATAAAGAAATATATATAAAAGATTAAAGAGGAAGAGGATATAAAAGATAAGTAAAGAAGGCATAACGTAATTATAATTACAGACTTCAAACTGAACAAAACAATATAACAAAACAAGATAAGGCTTAAATTATAATCCAATAAACCTTCAAAAAGTAAGTAATACAGGAGTTTAAATATTGAAAAAAATCATCAGGTACTTAGAAAAGCGACCAATTCCTAGGCATAATCTAAATAAGTCTATTTGACTTGAAATCAAAAAACATTTTCTAAGCTTCCAGATAAAATAACTAAGTCACCTACAAAGGAAATGAAATCAGGTTGTCATCGGCCTTATTGAAAGGAGCATAGATGGAGGACCCAAAGAAAGCAGTATTTTAAAGAAATTCAATAAAACAGTCAAATATTAAATTTAGCTAGGCTGTCCTGCAAGCATGAATCTGCAAAAAAATGCTTGAAAAATGAAAGAACTTCCTGAGGACTCTCCCCGAGGTTGAGCTTCGTCCAGCTGAAACGCAGCTGGGCACCTCCATCCAAGGTGCAGATGAGCCCTGGACACAGTGAGCTGGACCTGCCTTAAGGCCAGGGGCAAGTACGGCCTGGAAAAGAAGACACATGGACGAGGAGGAAAGACGGCTGCCTAGCTGACTAGTGTCTACATTGTAATAAGGCATAACTGAAATTCAACAAGGCACATGACGCTAACAGGAAGTAAAATAAGGGAAAGACCATTAAGCATGATTATGAGTGCACCCACTGGGACAAAAATGCACCATTTTCTCAATACGGTAAGTGGTGAACATAAAGAAACAAAGCTCATAGAGAAAAGAATGCCATAAATCTAATTAATGTATACAGTAAACATGAAAATGTATGGTCACTATCAAAACATAAATGGGCAAAATTAATAATTAATAGAAGATGTTAGATTAGTTTTTTGGGTTTTTTTTAGATTAATTTTTATAGCAAAAATTTTTTGTAGAGAAAAATTGCATCTAATAGCAACGTGATTTTGGAAAACTAAAAAACGAAGGATGGGTATTAATTTCACAGGATAAATGCAAACAATTGCTGCAAAACGCAACACAGTTTAAGACCATAAAGCATAATGTTAAGTAAAATAAGTCAGACATACAAGTTTAAATATGAGATATATATATATGTAGATATATACATGTGAGATATATGTATAAATATATGTATATTATAGATAAATAGGACATAGTGAGATCTTTTTCAAATGGATGAAGGAAGAAGAGATGGAGGGAGAGGGAAGGGAAGAAAGGGAAAGGGAATGGAAATAAAAAAGAATTGAAGGGAAAATGAAGAAAATAGAGCTTTTGCAAATGGGAAGGGGACCAGGAATTGGAAAGGTGAGGGACAGAAAAGAAGAGAAAAAGGAATTAAGCAGTAGAGTATACATGTACCAACTCCCCACAATAATTATAATCATTAATGTATACAGTATAATCATTAATGTATACAGCAAAACTTATACATTATGTTTAATACATAATGCACATACATACTAATAAAATAGAATGAAATTACACTAAAAAGCTTTAAGTGAGTAAAATAAAAGAATATGATATTCAAAAGGGCCCAATTTACAATAATTAAAGATAAAGTGTTGGTAAATACCTATGCACCAAATAACATAGAAACTACAATCATAAAGTGGAAATGACGGGAGGAAGCAAAGGGACAGACATAAACCACAGGACCTCGTCGTCCATTCTCAACACAACCCAGGTCTACAGAACTGAAACCAAGCAGCTACATGGGAGATGCAGATGTCCCATGTAGGGCAGCAAATTTTATGAATGTACATCTTTATCTCCTGATAATGGAGAGCATATCTTCCCAAATGCACATGAAATAGTAGGACAAAGAAATCAACAAATGCTCCATAAAATTGAAGAGTAAAAGAAACTCTGCAACAGTGTCAGAAAGTTATACGTGACCCATGTTCAGGGTCTTGAAGACCAAACCTGTGTGCATCTCACGACTTTGCCAGGTGGGAACTGATCCTGGCATCCTCAGGTGAACACATCAGTTTATGTAGTTTGTGTTTGCCCGCTGTTTGAGTGGGCCCTGCCCCCCAACAGCACAGCACTCCAAGTGGCCTTGCCTACCATCACTGCTGGCCCAAAGTGGCGACTACAGCCTCATTTCCCCCCTTGATCCTGAAACACACCCGGGGAATCCCCCAGTGTACCCTGTAGGCTTTGGAGTCCAGGGTGGAGTTCCAGTGCACAGTAATCTGGGGCCTCAGAAACAGTCCTTTCTGCTGGCCTTAAAATCTCACTGCCTGAGGCAAATGCAAACATAGTCTCCATTGTATTTTGTCTTCATAATTCAAATCATGTCACGTATTTGTTTTAATAATTCCTCTAGGGAAACCCCTTCAGAAAGAGACAGAATGTGTAAAAGTTTAGTTAATGTGTGGTGCTCTGCTGATTACTTCCAATTTTGTTCTAATTCACCACTTGCATATGCAAAGAAATCTCACGGGTGTTCAGTTGTGGTTAATTGGGAAGTACAGAGCATGTCATCGTGGTTTATGCAAAGGACATCATCCAAGCAAATCTCCGAAGGTCTTTGGAATCCCCCACCCCCCGCCCATAATGGCAGGAGGACCCTGGAAAGATGAGTTCCCACTTGAGCTGAAGTATTTTGCAGCAGTACAGCCTGACTGAGGCTGAACTGTAGGCTCTCCCCTCTCACCAATACCTTCCTCCCCATTCTCTTCTGAACCCTACGGTTCTGCCTGCCCGAACCTCAGAAAACACCAACCATTTCCTCCAGATATCCCAGCCCAGCACTGTGAAAAATCACATAAACCTCTGAGTCACTTCCTACACATTTGGGTTTTCTTTTTCTTGGCTTTAATTTTATTGAGTTGAGTTTTTGCTATTATTCCATAAACCCGTAATTGGCTCTGGATTTCATTCCCTGAGGTGGCTCTTTCAAACCTTTGTGTTCTTCTGAGGCCAATTTCCTCCCAGTTCTAATTTCTTATCATCTCTACCTGGCTTCAGACCTCAAAAGATGCATGCAGGTTGGATGGTGGCTCACACTCTCCTTCCTGGCAGACTCCTCTCTGTTTCCATAACCGAGTCCCCCGACAACCCTCCCCAAGCTCTCTCCAGCCTTCACAGAACGAGGTCCAGAAACTGTTCCTAGTCCAGCAGATAAGCCAAAGCCCTGAGAAGGCCGGCTGGGAGCATACGCTGAGAGCATAGAGCGAGGAAGAAGCCATGAGGGGCTGGCGTGGAGTGAGTGGGGCTCAGAGCACACAAAGGGACTGAGAGCTGTTGGTGGAAGGGGAGCTTGCTGTGGCTCTAAAGAGACATGTCAAGGGCATCGTGTCATGGTTGAAGAAAGACAGAAGCCATGTGGACAAAGGAACACATGCAAAGTGCTGGTCTCTCCACTGACTCGTTTACTTACTCATCCACTTCACAGGGGAACAAACATATTTTCTAAGTAAATCGCATTCATTCTGAAACACTTTCCAATGAGCTTTGGCACCCTCTTGCTTGAGTGACGGGTCTCTGATACTTCTATATCCCAACACCAGATATCATCAGCAGGAGCCGCAAGGGCCAGAGAAAGCCCTTCTTCCCTCCAAGTCCTGAGTTAGCCCAAGGCCCACTCTGGTCTGCTCAGACTCCTGCACAGAGTCTTGGGACTGCCAGAGCAACCACAGACCCCCAAGAATCTAAATTTGGAAAACACTGAGCTAGAATCCACAAAGTAAGCTGCTTGGGACTGTGGGTATCCACTTCTTTAGTCATTTCCAAGCAAGTGAAGTTCAAGATGGGAACAAATAGAATTGGTTGATTCAGTGCAGTTTGGAAAGAGTTCTATTTTGAGTGAGAGGAATTTTTAAAATCAAGCTTCCAAAATGATGGCAAGAGGCATCAGCTATTTCAAAATAGAGGAATGCAGTTAGCGTGGATTTCTTTAGGGCCTGTGTTTCCCACTGACCCTGAACCTGTCTCCCCAAGGGATTAAGACTGTGTTCTCACTGCACTTGTCATATTAAACGATCTGGAGCATCTACGTACCTTGGAAAGATACGCTGAGAATCCAGCCTGTCGGGTTCGATATCCTGTTCTTAAACTTGATGTGAATGGCATAATGTGCTCAGTGGAGTATTTCTGTTCATTAGTGCATATACGAAGACCTCATTCCCTTTGTCTGATGTATTTTATCCTAAAAATACACTTCTGTTTATTTACCCTTTTTTCTAACAAAGGATATATTGGTTATTTCCAGATTTGGGTTATTATAAAGACACTATATCTTCATAGGAATTTTTTAAACATGTGTTTTAACTATGGAGAAGTAAAAAAATAAAAACGAAAGTACTGGATCATAGGCAGTGATGTAGTTTTGTGAGAAAAATAAACACTCAACAGTTTTCCAAAGTATCTGTGTCATTTAACACTCCAACAAGTGATAGCTACTACTTCCAGTCCTTCTACATCCATACTTGCATTTTTGCTTTTTTAAAAGTCATTCTGGTAGATATAAAATTATTCCGAATTATGCTCTTAATTTGCTTTTCATTAATAAATAATGATAACAGCATTCAGTGTCTATCTGCTTATTAATCACTTGTATGTCCATTTTTTGGAAGTATCTGTCTAAGGCTTTTGCTTATTTTTAGTGTTGCTTGGGTTTTTTTTAATCATTGGCTTGTAGACATTCTTTACATATTGTGGCTGTGAGTGTATTTGCTATGCATGTGTATTGCACATGTATCTCCAACATAATGGCTTACCTAATCATTTCCTTAATGATTACTCTTGGTGAATATGAGTCTTCAATATTTAAGAAAAGTATTTTACCCCACATACTTTTATTTAAAACTTGATGCCTTCTGTAGTCTATTTTGGAGATCTACCCACATACTTTTCTTTAAAACTTGGTGCCTCTTGTAGTCTATTTTGGAAATCTACCTACTAGCCCAACATTTCACCAGTCCTCTAGTATACGGCATATACGCTTGAAAGTTTACATTTTTATAATGAGGTTAATGATGAATCTGGAATTAATCTGAAGCACAATGTAAAGAATGAATGAGATTTTTTTTTTTCCGTGTTGATAGCCAGATTTTCCAGCAACATATACTGAATACCCTTTTCTTTCCTCGTTATGCATGGTAACCATATCCTTTACTAGCTTTTAACTTTGCTAGGTTTGTCAATTTTATAAACCTTTTAAAATTTACAACGTTTGATTTTATCGATGTCCTCCACCATTTATCTATCGGCCATTTAATTTTTCTCATATATTTATCAAACTCCTTCTTTGAATTTATTTTGTTCTCATTTTAACCTTTTCTTCTAACATTCTCTTCTTTCTTGTAAAATTGGCATTATTTGAACTGTTCTTATTATCTAATACAAATATGTAAAGCTACGAATAGACTGCTTAGTATAGTGTATTTCAACAATTTTGATATTCTGTGATATTATGAAGCTCAGAATATCTCTTATTGTCCTGTTACTTCTTCTTTAACCTATAAGTGATCTTTTAAATGCATCATTTGATGTCCAAATATTGGGATTGTCTAGTTACTTTGTGTTGTGGGACGACTTACCCCCTTACCGTATTCAAATGCAGCTGTGCTGAGTCCCAGGACCTCAGAACGTGAGTCTGTCTGCAGACGGGTTCATAAAGACAGTAAGAAGAGGCCGTCAGAGTGGGCTCTGAACTAATCTGACCCGAGTCCCTACAAGAAGAGGGGTTGGGACAGACATGTGGAGAAGGAGGACCATGTGAGGACGCAGAGGAAAGGCAGCCCTGTCTATGCCGAGGACAGTGGCCTGAGAAGGAGCCTACCAGCCCCTTAGTCTTAGATCTCCAGGGTCCAGAATTTTGCCAAAATAAACTTCTGTGGCCCAGTCCTCAGGACTTTGTTATGGCAGCGCTAGCAACTGAACATATTTCGTTACCGCCTCACTCGAGTCCGTCACAGACAGATAATATTTTGCATGATTTCAAGCCTTCAAAATGGATTGAGACTGTTTTTATTAGCCAGCATATGATCTATACTAGCAAATGTTTTGTGTGCATTTGAAAGGCAAAGAATGCGCATGCAGAAATTGAGTCAGTCTTCACAGTGACGAAATTTTCGTTTAACCCCATTTCAGTGACTGAGGAGGAGCAGCATTCTCTAACAGTGACAGTGGCTTTTCTGCAGTGTAACGTCCTGTGTTTTTGTCCGTGTGGCCGTGAATGTGCCATCATTATAATCACCTCCTACCACTTCGCAAGGGCAGCTCTGCCCACCGCTGTGTAGGCCACTCCTTGTCTTCTCCACAGCTCCTCCTGAGCCTCACGGTGATAAGCAGGCCTCTTCCTGTTTCTGGACAGCCCTTCACGCGTGTGCCCCCTGTGCGTGGTCACTGGTGGCTCGGTGGTGCTTTTGGAGCTACCACGAGATGGCTCTCAATGGAAGAGGCTTTTCCTCTCTCCCCTGGGACTCACACTCTCCATGTCGCAGTTAACCACAGTCCAGCACCTCTGCGTTCGCTGCTGCTGTCTGGACCCCTGAGGCTGACGGACACTTCCTACTGATGGCCAGGAAGATGACCGCCTGGAGCAGCAGAGATAGCAGGTATGTGAAGCTCCAGGGCTGACCAAAGACCAGATGCTAGAGATAAAGTCAACGTCAGATGTCGAAACTCCTGAAGAGATGAAAATCAGTGAGGCACAGACAATAAGGGCAGCTAGAATAAAATAGGAGTGGATGGTGTACAGATCGACAGCTTGTCAGGAATCACTGGAAGGAGAAAACTTATTCTGAAAAGAAAGATGAAGATAGATCCAATCTAAAGAGTCGGTCAACGAAAGTTTGAATTAAAGTTGGAGACAGCAAGGCCCACTGTTGTTTTTCACTTACTTTAGTTCAAGATTAAACTAAGAAACTTTGATTACAGATTATATCACTTCCACCACGGCCCTTTTAAACAGGCAAAGTCTTTTGTTATGAAATGAAATTTGTTTGCTTGTGAGCAATGATTTCGAAGATTTTATTTCAACGCTGAACATGCACTTGTTTCCATATTCAGTTGTATTCAATTATCTCTGAAGTGTTCTTGAGTTTTTCAAGGTTCTGTCAATATTCTCAGGCCTAGAAACTCTTCGAGAGAAATGAGGCATATTCATAAGTTATCTAATAAGAAAGTCCTGTCTCTTATAGCAATGATACAGTCGCAGTGGTGGGGAAACTTGAGTCCGCACACATCCTTTCCTACCTAGGGGACCACAGAACTTTCTGAGAAGAGAATAGCAATACCAAGTGGCCTATCAGGGAGGTGGTACAAACAGTAGACAGAGAAAAGCAATGAAAAGCATAGAGTTGTTAAGGAAGAAATTGAGGTCATGAAAATACCATTGAATTCTATGTCCGAGATTAATAAATAACAGGTTTCTTAAATGGTTGAAATCAAAACAAAAAAAATGGAAAGATACATGAAGAAAATTAGACTCTTTTAGGAAAACAGGATTTGAGCAGAGGAATTGAGCATGACCCAATGAGGAAAGATGAATTTACATCCTGCCACAGAACTGTTTGCTGTTTTTTGGTTTATAACCTTCTGTTATGGTTGCAGAGTGGTAACCATGTCCATGGCTGTGAGCATTTTTCAGAAATTTCTTATTCAGCTCGTTCTAAGCTGTGTTGCAATAAGAAAGGATTCTAAAATCTCAGTGTCTCTTCTGCCTACAAGTCTAGGCCCAATAGTAACACAGTCATATGTATATTGTCCCCAACATCTGAAGCTAGGAATTATGCCCCCATGCATATATTGAAGCTCTAACTGTACATGTGGCTATATTAGGAGAAATGGGCCTTTAGAAGTTAATTATGATTAAGCATAGGTATAAGGTTGAGGCTACAATTCAAAAGGACTGGTGGATTTTTAAGAGGAGGAAGAGACAGTACCCCTCCATATACTTGTCCATTGGAAATTTCAAACCAGGACAAAACAAACATCTATAATCCAAGATGAGAGCCCTGACCAGGGACTGAGTTGTCCAGCACCCCGATGTCGGATTTCTAACTTTTAGAACAAAGAGAAAATAAGTTTGTGTTGTCTAAGGCACCCAGCCTGTGTTATTCCTGGGTGGAATACGTATTCTGGCACTAGGCTTAGAGTACTGTGGTAGCAAATACCTAAAAGTGTGGAAGTGAATTTACAGCTGAGAGATGTGCAGAGGCTGGATACGGTCCGAGGTGTATAACAGATAAAGCCTAGAAAACCATGACGGACATGGCTGTTGTAGAAATAGACAGTGAAGGTGATTCTGGTGAGATCTCAGAGAAGAGCAAGAAAAGCTGTCTTCTTGGAGGATACATACCTAACCATGAACAGAACAATGGCAGAAATGTGGGCATTAAAGGTGCTTCTCATGATATGGAAATGGGGACAATATTCTTGGAAATTGGAGCGAGGAAATCCTTACCATAAGCCAGCATAGAACTTGGATGGACTGTGCCCATGTCCCAGTGCTTTGTGGCAAGCAGAACATAGGAATGATGAAGCTGGATCCACAGCTGAGTGGATTTCTAAGCAGCGTTGAAGGAGAAATACTGTTTCTATGCCCTCCTGATAGTAAATGTAACAGGAGAGAGATCGACTGAAAGAATTGTTAGACAAAAAGAAAAGAACTAGAAGCGAAAGATTTGACAAATCGTCAGCCTATCGAGAGAGAGAGAGAGAGAGAGAGAAGATGGCGGGCATGTCTGAACATTCATTGGATGAGGATATTAGTGTGGACCTGAATCATGGTTGTCCAGCCATCTCAGCCCCGGCCGGCAGCAGTGATACAATTACACCAGCAGAAACACTGACAGGTTAGATCAAGAAGAACAGAGATGGTGAGAAATAGAGAAAATCTCTTGGATTTCTTGGATACCGTAAGACCAGACAACCCTCCTCTGTGTGCTAGTCTTTGAGAGAAGGGAGAATGACTCGATGGGCAACTCTGAGGTGCTCAGGGCTACTTCCTGGGTTTCAGAGTTCAGGTCCCCATCTGCACATCGTCAAGTCAGGCTGCCTCTGCCTGGAGTCACAGTTGTGTTGCCACCAGCGGGGACACCACATAGCAGGATGATCACCCAGCCTCTGGGGTTGACACTGGTTCGTCTGTGTTCAGGAGGACAGAGCACCAGCCTAGGCTATTCTTGAGTCTGAAAATTGGGTAGAATTTTCCTTGCTAGGTTTCCTCTTCCCTGGAAACTGTCTGGTCTCCTGTTCTCTCGATGGGAATAGGAACATGTCCACCATTATCACTGGAAAGCATGTGATTTGTCTGGCTGCACAGACTCATAGCTGGCAGGGATTTGCGTCACCATGAATTGTACTTCGAGGCTCACCCATATTGGCACCCAGGACACTGGACTTCAGAGTGGAGAGTGGAAGGATTTAAGACTTGGGGCTGACAGGGTGGAAAGGGTGCATTTTGAATGTGATAAGGGACATAAATTTGCTGGGTAATTCAGGAACAGAATGTTAGGGACTGAACTGTGTTCTCTCGAAGCTCCTGACGCAGCCCCAATCCTTGCTATGATTGCTTTATTTAGCAAGGGTCTTAATTAAAGCTAAATAAAGACATAAGGGTGAGGCTACAGTCTCACAGAACTACTGCCCTCGCAAGAACAGAAACAGCTTTTCTCTCTCCTCCAGCCTCTGGATCTCAGGGACAGTTGCGCTCGTCTGGGCCCACCCAGGAGAAGTGGCTTCTCCAACATGGACCTGGCTGCCACTTGGATCTAGGACCTCCAGAATTTACCTCTGAGGGTAAATTCGGTGGAGGGTGGGGGGGTGGCTTGAGTCACTCAGTCACATATTTGTTACAGCATCTGAGCTGACTGACATGTCATGGCCAAGGATATTACACACCATGACTAGTGTTGCCCCTGAGCCACAGCATTTGGTTGTCTTTGCAAAATAGCATAGTGGCCCTCACCCTTGCTGGACATGTAACATAAGAAGAAATCAAAGTGTGTTGCTTTAAGCACTAGGATTTGCGGCTAGGGATAACCCAGCCCGCGACGACTGATGTAATGAAGTACAGAGCTGTGATGTGAGATAAAATAACGTGGCTATATTAGCAAGAGCCAGACTCAGGTCTGCGCTATCTGACCTCAGGGCCGTGGTTGTTGCGCACAGTCAGGTTGCTTTCTTTTACTGGGGGATAAATAACGGCTCTTCTGGCAGTGATGGCAGAATGAGGAGGGGCGCCACGTAGCAGCCACTGTGCCCACTGCATTAGCAGAGCTGCGATTTACTGCAGGACACAGAGCGGGAAAGGGCGGGGTCCCTTACAGAATCCAGAACTGATGGAGAGTCCAAGATGGTCTGAAGTCTGAATGAAGGGCGAATGCGGTTAATAAATAGAAGCAAAGAAACAGTGACGAACAGATCGAGGAAAGGAGACAGTGATTCCCATCATCGACAACTGAAGATGAGCACGACCCAAGCGGGGACAATGCTGAGCTGATCCGAAACGCGGGGCTGCGGCTGGGGAAGAACGGCGGGCACCGAGAACAGCTATGTGTAGGTTGCTCCTGTGGGAGTAACCAGCAGTCCAGGTCGCAGGACAAGGCTGACGATAAAATACAAATGGGAGCCAAACAGGGTGGATTAAAAAGTGAAAAAAGACAAAACACTAAGCGATAGGAAAAAAATCAGACAAGTACAAGGTGGGGTGAGAGGGGAGATGAACAGTTGAGACAGAGGGCTGATTTCCGGATCCAAATCAGATGAGGGCAAAGCAGGAGGAGACCATGTTGGGGCCTCCAGATTCCTCATTGTCTTCACCGATGGAGAAATTAATTTGTCACCAAATAGACAGTGACATTTTTGAATACAGAGGGGGAAGGTAGGTGCTAAACAAATCAAATGAGCTGAATTTCTAAATAAGTTGTTTATACCCAAGTGGAGGAACCCAGGAGCGGCTGCTGCCCCACATGTACTGGGCTTTTCCTCCATCACACACTTGAAAGAGACAGTGAAATCACCCCCGGGTTGCCGGATTCCCCCGGAAGGTGAGATTCTGAAATGCTGTGCAACCCTCCACCTTCAGGTAACCCGTACCTGTCTTCCTGACCCCCAAATTGAGCACCATTTCTTGGTTTTTGTCTTGTTTTTTTCTTGTTTTGTTTGTTTGCTTTTTTGTGATTAGCTTTGACAGCCTCTCCCCCACCACTGCTATATCTCAGAACAACAAAACTTTCAAAACGGGCTCCAAAATAAAGAAATGATTCCAATGCCCTCAGCCCTGAGAGCCTGGAGTTTCCCCGTCATGCACAGCACCATGCACACCTTCGCTGGGCCTTGATGGTCACAGCGGGGATCACCCAGTTCCTGGAGGAGCCCAGCTCGGAGCCACACTGCGAGTGGGATCTGGCAGCGCGGTGCCCTCAGTGTCTCCCTTAATGCGTCTGGATAGAAGAGAGGGAGCTCACGCAGAAAGATGAGAGGAAGCCCTTGGAAACTGCTCAGAGCTACTTATTAAAGGAAGCAGCTGAGATAATTAAAAGTAATTTTGCCAAACTCCAAAAGGGCACTGAACAAAACTTGAAGGTGTAGGAGCAAATCGAATTCTGCCGTTAGCAGAAACCCAACGACAGAGCTCCTGCTAGGGGGCAGCTCTCCAGATGGTTCAAAGGCAAAGTTAGCCCAAGCCACAGTTATTTTAAAAATAGTTATTTCAGCAAAGTGAAAAGGAAAGAAGGGGGAAGATAAGTGGGAATTACCTGATTGATACCAAACAAATGCTATGAGTGTTGATTCTTTTTTCTTTTTGGTGCCGGGAATTGACCACAGGGCCTTGCACTTGCTAGGCAAGCACTCTAACCACTGAGCTAAATCCCCAGCCCCAATTCTTGTTAATAGAAAATGGACTGAGTCTTCCAGGATCCGTGGAGGAGGCCAAAAGGATGGAGAGTCTGCCACAACTGGTAATTGTGAGATCTGTGACTTCCCCAAAACAGACATGAGCCCGCGAGTACGCCTCTCACCCTCAAAACCACGCCATTCGTGGTTATTCATCCATGCACTAAACAGACATGACCATGACAGGGAGCCAGGTCACCCCAGGAAGCACCTGGCGCTGGAGAGCAGAAGACAAGGCAGAGCAGGGAACAGAGTCCTTGCTTTACATTTCCAAAGTTGCTGCTTCTCCCTCCTTCTGGCCCTGCCTCAATCCTCATCAATTTCCCCAGAGTGACTCCCGAAGAGGTCGTGTACTCCACAGCGGCTGGTGCTTGGCCTCTTTCCGAGATGATCCCGTCCAGAGTCCCACGGAAATCCACAATGCCGTCACTAGGTCTGAGGGAGCGGTCAGTAAGAGGCGGGGACAAGGCCAGGGCAAGGCCTGTTCCCGGGACTGCCACGCATGGCAGAGGGCCCAGGGAGCTTCTCCCACGCGGACGCCTGCCAGGCTGCTTCTTATCCCCACGGCTTTCCTTCTCTGTCGGGGGGACTGCAAATAGCGGCCCCAGACCACAGATCTGAAGTAAACACACACGGAGACCATGAGAACAGGTGGAGGGCGTGAGACGTACTGTAACACGATGGCACCTCTTTTTAAATTGAGGTCACCAAGGCCCAGAGCAGTTAATTCATGTTTCCTGAGTTCATGTCCCTATATGATAGCAAAGTGATAACTAAAACAACTAAAACACAGTTCTTCTGAATGTCAGTGAAGTGCTTATCCTGAAACACGCTTGCCAGGAAATACAAACCCCAATGCCCCCAGTCCGCTCTGGCCAGACAGAGGGACCAGGGGACACCTGTGATTCATAGCAGATCAAGCCCTCCTCTAGTGAATTGCACGGTCTTTCTAAAGCAAGTTTTATATATATATTTTAAAGCTACGTACGCAAGGCCATTTGGTGTCTTCAAGGAGGCTATGTATTTATGATAGTCCAGGCTTATTATCAAATAGTCACATGATGGTTTGTTGCACCCTTAAAACAGAGGACCTAGCATTTATGCTCCATCCCTCTGCATTACTAGAGACCACACTTTAATTTACTGACATTGAAAATCCTAAGTGCCTGTAAGACACTAAAAATTCCAGCACAATTCAGGAGTCTCTCAGCTCAAACTTTCTCAAATTTTCTGAAATTATTTTTATGTTTTCGTAGTGCACAGTTTAAACGGTGTTCCGCAAAGCACATGAGGTTGAGAAGAAGTTAAAAAGGGAGGAAGAAGGAATCCATGGGCACTGAGTCAACGACTTGTCAGAAAACTTTCTTTCTCCTCAAAACAGCAACGAACCTAAAGGACACAAATAATTACACTTTATGACGCATCCAGATTCAGCAGTGAGCTGGCACCAGACCGTCAGATTAATTTTGAAAAATAATTAAGTTGCTTAATTCTTTGAAAGGTCAGTTTGCCACTGGCATGTTGACAATCCCTGGGGTAGATGCAAATTCAGGTGTGGTTGGGAGGAAGCCGACTGTGTGGGCCCATGACGGGGACTGCGCAGGGCAGCCCGGGACACTCCAGGATTGGGCCATCATCTCGGCTCTGTTGCTGGACAGCACTGACCCCTGTCACCATGTCCCCATCTCAGAGTTTGAGTCTTCATCTCTGTAGAGTCAGGATAATGTGTGCAGAAGCCACTAAGTCTGTTAGGTTGCCGACTCCCTGATCCCAGAGTTACAGAGAGACGGCCAGCAAATATTCACTCTGTGATCCTTGTTTAAACTGTTCTGCGCCTGTCCAGGGGCCAGGCGAACTAATGACCCAGCCTCTCCGAGACGCTGCTTCAGGGGAAGAAACTGCGCTTCTAGTAATACACTAGTCAGGGTCAAAACCAGAATCTGACAGAACTGGAATTTAAGCTCAAAGAACAGTGCTCCATCCGAGGCCATGAAGAAAGAGCAGCATCCAGGCCTGAGGTGGGCAGGGCCAGGATGAAAAGGACTAAGGGGAGCCAAGCTGAGAGGGTGGGACTCAAACTCCCGACATCCCAGATCCCTAACTTCAGATTCACTCCGCACAGGGATGAGCAGAAATTGTTTTTCTGTGTTAGGTTTCATTGCTCATGTTCAGAATACTTCTTAAAATAAGTAGTGACTAAAAAGTTGGTGATGAAAATACACATTTCTTATTAAATAAGAAGCCATGCGGGGCTGGGGATTTAGCTCAGTGATTAGAGTGCTTGCCTTGCAACCACAAGGGCCTGAGTTCGATCCCCGGCACCACAAAAAACAAACAAACAAACAAACAAACAAAGAAGTCATGCGCTTTTTCCTCCAGAAATAAATGATGTTTCAAACATAAAAAGAGTAAGAAAAAGCCATTCCATTCAAACATAGAAATATTATTAAGAAAAAAGTCCACCCCTAATATAATTTTCAGAAAATCAAAAAAATCTATTTCTGTGTTTGTTCTTCAAATACTGACTTCAGATTCAATTCAAGTTGCTTTATCACATTCTTCCAAAGTAGCTAGTACTGTATACATAGCCCAAATCCTAAATAAATATTAAAATTTAAGGCAGTCCTGAGTAAATATGTCAGAATTAAAATGTATTAATGTGTATAAAGTGATCATATTACAATAGTTTCATTTCACTAAATTTCCTAATTCATAAGAGAAAATTCATTGTATTGTTGAATGCAAATAAGCACAGTATTTCAGTTATTTTTCAGCGTGTGGTTGGAACAAAAAAATAAAGATTTTCTTTCTTCCACTTTGTTTCAACAGTCACTGGCACCAGGAAGTAAGAGCAATAGCGAGAAAATCTTTGGCCACAGTGTCTCCGAGTGCCAGAGCCCTCCTCTGGTAAATGTCGAAGCCCTCTTTTGGAAATGAGGGTAGACACTGAACTGAACAGAACAGGATGTGTGGCTTTAAAGAGTTACAAATAAAACAATATGTTTATGTTGTTTGGAGACGGTATTTTCCACATTCTCAGATTTGGGCAGAAATAACATATGTTTATTCACATAAAACACATTTCTCCCAAGTGTCCCAGGACAGTACACAGAGAATTCACTATGAGAAAAGATGCCCCAGGAAAGCATGTTTGATAAGTTTGTGTTTCATACCCTTTATCAGGGGTAAGCACATACGCAGTACTCTGGGTCACTTAGCACTGTACAGAAGGCCGTGCTCTGAGCTCCTTGAGTACGGGGTTCTCCACCTCAAACCTCAAGTGTTCCGGGTGCAGCAGAAAGAGGGAGAAATCCACGAGAGGAGTTTGGGCCTCTCCTGGGAACACTGGCCTTACCCAAGAGCTTCCCCCTGAACCAGTTTCCAAAAGCCTGAACTTAGGACACTCATCTCACCACGTGGCAGAACCCATGTGTCCCACAGTTCCAGGGTTGGTTAACATGAGAGTCAAGGGCCCCGCAAAGGAGCTCATCCCCAGATGCGAATGTTACCTGCTCTGTGTACAAATGGGCTTTCTCAAGTTGTTTCCCTGTATTGAAGAACAGCTACCGCAGCTTTGAGTGTCACATCCAGACACGGGAATGGCCACAAAAGAAGAATAATGCATCATGTGTATTAATCAGCCTTCCATCGCTGTGACAAATTACCTGAAAAAACCAACATAGAAGGAGAGATACTTTGTTTTAGTTTATGGATTCAGAGCATTCCATTCAAGGTGACTTGACTGTACGGCATTTGAGTCTGTGGTAGGACAAAACATCATGATGTAGGCGACTGCTCATCCCATGGTGAGTCCAAAAGCAAAGATTTTTAAAAAGGACAATGAGGTCCCAACGTTCTCTTCTAGCACACCTCCCCAGTGATCACACTTCCTCCCACTATACCCTACAGCCTAGGGGTGCCCCTACTCCTCAGTAGTGCCCCAAGCCTGTAGCATATGGGCCTGGAGGACATTTAAAAGATCCAAACCACAACACCATCTCTCTTTAAGAACAAGGGAAAATTGCCTAATCTCAATCCTTCAGATAAGTCAGTCACCCCACAATATGTGACACATCAAAGTGGGCATAGATTAATCAGTAATGAGCTGAAACCAGAGAAAATCATCTCACTGGAGTAGAGCTGTGTTAGGAGGGCAAACAGGAAGAGAACTAGAGATTTATAAGTAAAGACAAGGAGGGCTGGATATTAACTATGCAGCCTATTTGCCTTCTAATTCAACAAATACATTTATTATATATATGTGTATGTGTGTGTGTATGTAGGTGTATATAGAGAGAGACTATATGTATATTATACATATATATATCTCACAGAAAGTTTCAAAATTCACCTACCTTTACAATAAAATGGAAGACTTAGAACAAGTGCACATCTCTGCAAAGTGTTCTTCCTGAGAGCTGTGCACCACAGTCCCCAGGAGGACTTGCTGAATCCTGCACATTTTGGGGGATAACCCCATGGAAAACACACAGGAGCTCTGCCAGGGGAGGAGAGGGGTGTTACCAATCGCAAGTCAATATTACAAGTGAAGCCCTCCCCTAGACACCTCTCACTGGCCTGGCATAACAGTCCCAGAATCACTTAGGAGTACAAGGAGTTGGCTTCCCAAATCCAGTGCGCCATCCCAGACTCAACACCAAGCCTGTGAGGCTCTTGCAGCTTCACTGTGTCCAAAGAAACAGCCCTGCTCCTCTGTGCCAATAGGACTCCCTTCTCAACCCTGACCCCTCCCTTGGAAGAGTGTTTTTCCTACCTGGTGCTGTGGTCCATTTTTCCAGAAGCAACGGTGAGCATTGTCATTTTGTGGCTTCCTGGCACCCACAAGCTTCTTCAGAGCCGTCCATTAAAGAGTGCTGGCTCCCAAATTCCAGATGGCATCACTGGGAGCAGCAGGTAAGTCCCTGTCTCACATGACACAAACCTGAAGAGTTGACCAAGCGTCTCAAGACGTGAGCTTAGAAACCAGATCTCCTTGCTGGGGACTTCAGGCCTGCAGGGGAGGTACAGAGAGAGCAGAAATGAAGGTCACCTTTCATGTCCCCTGCAGCCCTATGGTAGTGCTGAGCAGGCCGTCCCAGCTGCCAGGCTCGTCCTGTCCTTAGCAGCGCATAGCACTCCTGGCCTGTGCCCTTGCCCTGCCCTGGGCTCTGTCTCCACATCTCCGTCCAGCCTGCTTCTGCTTCTGGGACCAAAGACACCCCTTGCTAGAGAGCAGTGGGCCCCCTGCTTTCTCAGAAGTCTGCGCCACAGTTTTCAGTCTGTCCCTCCTCCTCGGCCCGATGCAGTGCAACTGCCAGTCTGGGTGGTGTCGCTTCCATTTTTAGTGGGAAAATGTGAGATCTTCAAAGAAAGGAAACAGTACTAGCAATAGGACCAGAAGAAAACATCTCGCTCCACAGTGGGAGAAGCATGGCCTTTGGGTTGAAAACCCTGGATTTGCTCACTGGCTCATTAATTTACTAGCACATTCATCCATGAGTTCATTAACCTCTCTGAACAACAGTACTAACCCCCCACCAAAGGAGAACACAAACCTTAATGCTATGAAGATTAATGTAAAAACATGCAAAACCCTAGAAATTTGCTGAACTAGAAACAAATTTTTGCAGTGAGTAGATAAAAAACCTCCACTGTTCAGGATGGAAGAACTCCATTTTACAGATGAGCAGATGAGGCTGAGGGGGTTAAAAGTCTCACGGAAGGCCCTGAGGGTTAGCTAAAAAAGAATCAGGCCCCTAGTATCTTATTGCATTGTGTGTTAAAATTTCCATCGCAGCAACCTGTTTTTCTCAATCTAGAATATGAGGCCTTTAAAAGTAGAAACCATGTGTACTTATGTGTCATAGGTAGAGCATAATCAATAACTATTAGACAGAAGAATCAGTAAAAATAAAATCTAAATCAAGAATGAAATAGCATTTTGATACAGTAAGAGAAGGTGCTGACTCCAGAGTAAAGACATCTAGGGTGGAGGCCACATTCAGTCCTACAGCCATGTAGCTGGCCACATTTGTGCCTTATTTTGTCATTGGGAAAGTGGAGATAGAGTTATGTAGAATTTTTTTGGAAAGGATTAATGGTAAATGCAAGTTTAACATTTAACGTAGGATCGGGCACAAAATACCCAATAGAAGATAGCAACCACTGTGCAACCACTACTACTGCAATCACCACCGAGGTCGCCGCTGAAATACGCAGTGGGAGGCAGCCAAGAAACGCCAAGGCTAAATTTGTGACAGGCCATCCAAAGGGTCTGGCAGACTGGCAGTCAGGAGAGCAGGGGGCAGGCTGGGGAAGATGCCTGGCTCAGGTGGGAGCAGAGGATGCAGGCGGGGAGTCCGAAGTAGGCCACCTCTGCTGGGACGTCCAGGCCATCCGCCCCACAGCTCCCTGGCCAGCCCCTTCAAATGTATTAGATGCAGTCGTCACTGCCCTGGACGCAGAGCGCAAGGGGACTCAGAAAATGCAGGGGAAGGGGGATATACCCCAGCACCTGCTCAGTCAGTAAATCGGGAGCTCTCAGACATCCTCACTGCCTCCAAAGAGAAGGCTGGACCTCTTGGTTAGAGGCTGCCCTGCGCTCTGCGAGTGAGTTCCTCAGCAGGGGACGCTGTGCCCTGCCCTTCATTGACTTGTGGACTCCAAGCGTGATGAAGGTTGATTGCAGTGAGGATCTATCCTGGCTCCAGCTTATTATGGGGAGGCGTGAAGCTCCACCAGCTGACCTGCGCGCCAAGATCCTGTTTCCATGCCAGGCACAAATCCCAAGAGGATACCCCGAGGCGGTCTCCAGTGATGCTCCAACAGCGCAGGCGAATGGTCCAAGCACCGCTCTGGCTCAGAAGGCACCTCTGCAGAAAACGCCAGCAGCCGCCTCCATCCGCCTGGCCGACAGTGCAGCTTCCAAAACAACTTTGCACAAACCAGTATTTCGCCGTTTGTCTTCCGATTTAGCCTTGCAGGGGCCTGAGATGGACAGGTCTGTGGTGGCTGCTCTGGTGAATAGCACATTGTAAATAAATTTGGAATAAGAATCAGTCTGTGAAGCTAACATGGAAATCAAGACGAAAGAGAATTGAAGATCAAAAAGAGACCACTAGAGAATAAGGATGCTATGACCTGACCAAGAAGGAAAATCAGAAACTTTGGAAGCTTCTGTATTGCACTTTCATCACCAAGCCATTAATTTGCTCTTCTAAGCAGAATAATCAAGTGATCTGAGAACTAGAATCTTGTAGCATGGGCAGGCTTCTAGGCACCTTGGTTTGAAGGAAGTATTCTTGCAAGTACGCAGTATTTGTCCCTAGAGTGGCTATATCTGTTCTTAATCAACAAGCCATCTGCACGCAATGAGCCAAGAAAAAAAATGCAAAATTTCAGTACAAAAGGTGAGTGTACTTCTCCATTACATCTAATGGGGTTTCCTCCCTTCATATATTTCCATTCTGTTTACTAGATTTTCTGTGTTTCCCACGTCTTTCGTTTTAGCAAGGCCAGCACCATCCAGATGAAAACAAAAACATGTTTATGAAAAAGAAGATTAAAATACACACAAAAATTAATTATGCTGGTAGAGTATTAGAATTACACTTGTAATGTGGGTGAAGTCCTAAGTTCAATCCCCAACACCAAACTAACTACATGAATGATTTTTAAATTATCCTAAATCTCTCTCACTCTCTATTTGAGATCAGTAAATGTCAAGTCACTTAAATGTACCACTATATTCCTAAAGTGGCATTAAGTGTCCAGAATACTTCTGACCATGTGAATAATACAGGAGTAGAGACAGCGCCCCCGCTGTGTATAAACGGGAAGGTAGGGCTGCAGTCCCGGGCAGGTTTGACAACGATAACTCAAGTAGGAGAAAGCACTTTAGAAGAACAGAGTGGTCACATTTTTCTTGTGAGAAGGGCATCACTTACCCTTTAGTGAGTTTGAGCTTTCAATTAAGCATGACAGAGAAGCCACCCCCAGTAATGAGACAGTATTCCAGTTTACCGAATACTGCCCCAATTTCTCCTCTACAGCAATGTATTACAGAGAAAAAAACCATTCTCCACCTTTCCACCATCAACCAACAGACATTCACTGTTTTTATGGAATGCTAACGTCAGTGGAATCAGCTAACAGAATGTGTGAGAAATATAGAAAAAATATGTAAGTAGAAGTAGAATAATTATGGTATTTTGGATTGGGAACTATGATGCTGAAGTTCCACTACAATAATATAATCTCACTGAAAAGGTTATGGTGCCCACCAAAAATGTCTCAAACACAAATCAAAGAAAGCAATGACCAGGCCACTCAGCCAGCCCCCTGTTGGAGTCCAGATTCTTCTCAACCCGGGTCACAGCGGGAGGGCTCATTCCCTCTGCCAGAGCTATGGCCCAGGGCTGGGGAGGGAGGCTGAAGTCCTCTTCTGTATTTAAGGGAATCTCAGGATGAGAAATTTCAACCTCCACAGGAAAACTTTGGCTGATGCACACTTCTCCTGACATCAGCGCTGCAACAGAAAATCCATCTGCTTCACTTTCAGATGAGATAAGATAAAATATATAGATGAAGTTTTAGTTTTGATTGAAGTAAGAATTGGTGTCATTCATTTAAACTCCGCACATATCAACCAAAACCCTGTGAAGGCATCCCACAGATTCCAAGTCAGTGCTTTTTAATAATAAAGCTATCTGAAGAAATACATTCTAAATCATCTTTTATTAACTTTTTTCAAAAATATCCTGCAATAACATATATTGGTTGATCTGTTGCTAAAGTTTCCGGAGACTGGAATATTATCATAGCAAATTGGAAAATGAAGATGTAAATTTTATTATTATTGTTGTTGTTGTTATTTACAGAACATACGCAAACACACTCCTTTTATCGTTCAGTGCTGTTACTCATCAACCAAAATTATCTATTTCAAAAAATGAAAAAAAATGAGAGAATAATGTTATTGATTTTAGTTTTTATTTTTGTCCTTCACATTTTATCTGTGTTCTACAATTTTTTCCCTGTTGGTTTTAATCTTTCACTCATAGTTTTTAAAAGCATTATTTTGTTGCATATTAACTCAGAGAATAAAACTAAGACATGTCAAGTTCTACCTCTTGAAAGAACACCCAAAACAAACAAGTTCAAGGAATTGATCAAACTGATATAATACCATTTTCATTATAGTTAGTTAAACTCCGTTTTTCTCCAGAGCCTCATAAGTAATTATTCTTTCATTAAAATTTGTATATTCAAGCTCTAAAGCCCCCCAAATTAATATTATAAATATAAGTGTTTAAAAAACTGATTGCATATGTCACCTTCTGTGTTGAATATAATTGTAAATTGGAATAGAGACAGAACTATGGTTATTTTAAACAGGATATTGAATATAGGACATTGCTGAGAAAGGAGCACGAAAGTTGAGGTTACTAAGACATTACTGCTATCAGGAAGGTGCTCTGCCCTTTGGCTGGAAGCGTGAGATAGTGGTGAGCTGCAAGCAAAGCCCGTGACTTCTGTGCAGCTACAGAACTTGCTGGAGTGCAAACAACGTGGTCTAGAGGCTCCTGGATGCTCGTGACACTGAGACAAGACAGGCGAACAGGGAGGCGTTCAGCAGACAAATCACTCCTACAGTGGTCTCGCTGTTCCTAGTTGGGTCAGTCATTTTTGACTTCTGTCACAAAGATTGCACCAAGACCACTCTGCTTTTTGGTATCTTGTATCAGGCTTTGGTTTCCTTGTAAAGCAATAAAAAGAAAGATTCAAATGGCAAACTCGAGGAGAGAAATGAAAGCTGCTGGTATGTGACTCAGAAGCATGATGACATTTTGCTCTCTAATAATTTTATCATTCCTATTGAGGTGTTGCTGAAGGGCAGAGAAAATGGAAGAAAAAAAAAAGGAGGGACTACAAGTAATAGTTATCGTGTGTCTGTCGAGAGCTAAAATGTTGATTATTCTAACTGTGTTTTATGTAAAACCTGTATACTAAATCAGTTTTTCTCATGAGTCAGTTGCATCTCATCAGAATTCAATAAGTTGTCCAAGGTCACTAAAATATCAGAAAGGAAGAGCGAATCCACATATAACTGGATCCACAGACTAGAATTTAATCCCAGGTCTTTCCATTTTCTAAGCACTGGCTTTTTGATCTACAAGGACCCTTGAGTGATTACTACGTGTACAATGCATGTTTGCTCAATGAATGAATGAGCTGCTTCCAATTGAGAAATTCTAGTATTCACAGAAGAACATTTTACTGCCGGACTGATCGATCGAGCATTTCAGAGGCATTGCTAAAGAATGTAAAACAACAGAGGAAATTTGAAAGAAAATATATTTTTTCTATGTTACTAAATAAAATATACTTTTATATTTTAATCAAATGTACTTTTACATGGGGCCTGCTGCTTTATGTGTTTAAGTAAACAAACTATTTTAAGTTTTTGAATGTGATGAAAAATGCTCAATTCTTAAGAGCTGTTTAAGTCTGTAAGACAGCAACTTGAAGGTCTGTGTGTAAATTCAGGATGTACTGGTGTTGATAGACTGTCAGAACTGGACAAATTCTGTTACTTCAAAGGTGGAAGAAGGTTGCCACTTACTGTGCCTACTATACTGTCCATTAAATGCATAAAAGTCTGTGATAAATATGGCTATTAAATTGTCATCTGCCTTCCCGATACCCATTTTTTCAAACAAATTAGTTGGAAAGTGTTGCATTTTCTATTTGTAAAAATGCATTCAAAGCACAGTGCCTGCTCTGGTAATCTTGGCTACCACCAACAGGGATTAGGACCTGCAGATCAGCTGCTCCCTTGATACAAGTTGATGCTCATGACACCTTCCGTCTATGGTTTCCCCCAGTATCCAGGACTCTAGTCTACTCATGAGGGAAACAACTTCAGACAAATCTCAATTCAGGCACATTTTATGAAAAACCCTACAGTTGCCTCAGTCCATTCAGCTGCTGTGACAAAATGCCTTAGGCTGGGTAGGGTTACAAACAACAGGAGTTCTTTTTTACAGTTCTGGAGGCCAGGAAGTCTGAGATCACAGGGTTGCCTGACTGTCACTGGGGAACTATGGCTTTGCCTCCCAGACAGAACTGTCTTGTTGTACTCCCACATGGTGCCCATCACAATCAGGAGTGCTTTGCCCACCTAATGTTGCAGAGAGAGGAGATTTCAACACAGGAATTGGGAGGACACAAACATGCAGACCATGACACCAGCATTCCTCAAACTGTCAAGATCACCACACACAAGGCAAGCCTGAAAAACTATCCCGGCAAACAAAGATCTTCAGGAGAAATGACAACTACATCTGGCTTAGTGCTTTAGATGGAATCCTGGAAGAGAAAAAGGAACATTAAATAAAAACTAGGGAACTATGAAAATCACGTGGACTTTAGTTGACAGTAATGCATCAGCACTGATCCATTCATTATAACCAGGATGCCACAGTGAAGCAGTACAGTGTGACTGCCTTACTCATCCCCACAGACTAGTGGGGATTGCTGTGGGTTTTGTCCTACAGAGTTTTAATGGATTTTTTTTTTCACTTTTTTTGGGTCAATTTACGAGGATTGGTCTGGTGAAAATTGGATATTTGAGAAATCCACTTTACCAGACAAAAGTAAGCTAAAATACGTTCCAAAATTTAAAAGTAACTCAATTACTGAGATGCCATTTTTAACGCATCATGGAATTCCACTCCTTCCTTCCATTTCCACAGCTATTACCTGATACTAGAGAACTCTGCTTCTCAGGAAACACAAAGGTGAGTCTTGCCTTGCACTCCAGCTGGGGAGAGAAAGATTGGTGTAGACTTCTCTTTCTTTGCTGTTATTTTAATCATAAGGACGGAAGGCGCATTTTATATTATCATCCTGGAATGCCCAAGAAATGTCTCCATATTAGTTTCCCAAATATTCTTTCTTTCCTCTTATTAACAAGTAGAAAAATGAATGTCAAGAAGGATGCTTTGTACATGTTTCTAATAAATTACTTTTTAGATGCAAAGGAGAGCATAAAGTTTAAAGAATCCTTTTTGTTTGTTTCCATAAAATAAATGTTTTAGCTTATATTTATTATTCTCTTATAGTAAGATTTGTTTACAAGCTGGAGTTTTCCTAAATTAAATACCCATGTTGGCATGAGAAGAAGAAAAATTAATTCTATCCAAAGCATGAAAAAATGCGTGTTATCTGTGCTGCCGTTTTTGAGATTTACTGATTATACATTTGAAGTAGTTGGCCTTGATTAGAGTTGTTTTAGTGTAAGGTTCCCTTGTGAGATAAGACTTGTGAAATGTAAACATTCTGGTGGAAATGCAAATGCATTTTCATTTACTAATTGCTATAATCAAAGCAAAGCTCACAACCATTAGCTTTGCTATAATATAAACAAAAATAATAAATTGATTAATCGTCTTCTACAAAGACATTAACCTCTATTCACCATTTAAGTATTTAAGAGCTGTGCTGTGACCTTAAATTAGTTAATGGTTATTTTTCTATTTTTTTTTTATTTGCTTATAAAGAAGTGGAGGCTTTTAGAGACTGACAAAAAAGCTTAGGAAAGAAGCATGAAAGATAACTGCTAGTGTGGGTTACATGAGTTGCATTAATGGTCTGGATACAGCTCCAATCTAGTCACTGCATTTACACTATCAATCAGTGAACAATGAAAGAAGAATGGTGATGTTGGCAAGAGATCTACGGTGATTGGTAGACTCGAGGAGGAAGTAAATATCACAGTTCCCAAAGAAGCAGTAGAATTCTGCTTGTGATATACTATGATAGGAAGATAGATTGTGACTAGTGTCAATACAAAGGCAATTAAGAGTTCCCTTGCCGCCCAGCAGATAGATCAGCCTGTGACCCACATTTTACCCCAGGGCAAGGGTCGAGTTGCAGAGCTCACTGTGTGGCCATGGAGGAGGCAATGAGGCAGCTCCCAAGGAAAGGGAGTTTGGGTGAAGAACTGCAGAAGGTACTTTCAAAGGCTTTGGTTTCTGATTTGTTATTTTTAATTGCACGAGTCATCACAAAACCAACAAGGAAGATCAGAGATCTGGAAACAAATTTTACAAATACAAAATGCTGTGAGGACTGTTTCTGTCTTGTACGGTTTGGGATAACTTGGATACAAAGAAATGGGTTTGAAATCTTGTAAACATTTCTACATTGCGCACATGTTTATTCACATTGATTAGTAACATAACAAATTAAATGGTAACTTGCACAATGTTTTCGAGGCTGCCTTCTTGTAGTGATGTGATCTTTAATAATTTTATTGAGAGCTTACCGTACATCAAGTATATTGCTAAACGCTTTAAGTGCATTAACTCATTTCACCATAAAATCCCATGTGGTAGGAAAATTTTAACCATACAAATATTTTACATGAAAATAAATGAATATACCAACTAAGGAGCTAAATCGGGCCTCAGAAGGCAGAGCCATCAGACCTCTGTGCCAGGGTTTTTTAAACTTCATATCTTTTCTGATCTCTTTTCTTCTGTTTATTTTTTCAAAGCTGAATGAGACCCACTAAACTAATATCTCACTAATTTGATTCGTTGAAAAATCCTGCCCTAGTCAATATACTTAATTGAAGAAATGTACAGCATTGGGAAATGCTTTCGTGTATTGTGAGCTCATTTTATTCTCACAGTGCTGCTTTGAAGGAAGTGAAGTAGGCAGGAAAATTAAAGGCTCAGGGACTTGACCAGGGTCTCTTCGCTAGCCAGGATTCTGGCTCGACTCTCCCGTGTTTGGACCACTCCCACGCTGCCCCAGGCCACAGTGTGCTCTCGCCTGGGCGAGGTGGGCTGGTCCCCTTTCCTGCAATGCCTGTCCTCAGCGGGGCCTGCACAGCCATCCTCCCGAGCCCACGTCATGTCAGACAGTCTTCTGCCTGAACCACTGCGCCTGAGTCAGGTGTGCACATCCTGAAGGTTGTGCATGTGCACACACTCACATACACAAATACACACAGACTCACATAGACACCTATGCATGCTCTCAAGGATACACATAGAAACACACACCTGGAGATTCATACACACATACATGTGTACACTCTCACACATACATTCACACTATACACATACGTACATTCACACAAATACATACACAAAGACAGATACACATATGTACTTATACTCATGTGCATACACAGATACATATAGATACATATACACATGCATGTATAAGAATACATATGCAAAAACACACACATGAGCACCAACACCCGTGTACATAGGCAGACACTTGGACATCTAAAGATTCATGCACACACACATTTTAAGATAAAATTTTTCAAGATAAAAGGGAATTTTTTTCTGTTCTTTCTTCAAATGTTGGCGTTCCCTGCTAGCGCACCTCCAAAGATTAATGCTCTTGATGGCTGGTATTAGCATATCCTTCCACAAAACCAAAAGCGCAGTTTTAAATAAAGATTTGCTCGCCACACATTCCATTCTTTCTCCAAACATCTCTTTGTGCAAACCGCCTCTTGCGCGGCAATCTGCCCTTCTCACTATTCCGATGCTGTTGTCCAATTTTTCTCATCAAGAAGAGCAATTTACCTTTCCCTGTTACTAGAACAAAAATTCTTCTGATTGCTGTAGTACACAAAATTCAATCTCCCACTTTGGAATTCTAGCACTTGGAAGAAAACATAATTGAAATAACAAAGAGGAATCGACAATTTCACACCCTGCACATTCTGTACTCATTGTTCGCCTTTGTTTGCAGCCACCTTCCTTGTGAGCTCAGTGGCTGTTAAAGTGGACAGTAATGCTATCAAGAAGCCCACAGCCTCGTACGCAGGAAAAGCAGAGGTTTTTGATAAGGATGTCCAAAAAAGCCTGTGGAAAGTCTGATGGAAGTTACACATGGGCACCAGCAGGCTGCTGTGAAGACTCTCAGGTCCAAAGGTAACATTCCTGCCCGCAGGTTGACCGTCAGCAGAGTGTTCTCAGGACTGGCTTTTCTTTCCTTCCTACGAGAAAACCTAGAGCTCCGGCAACTGTGTGAAAGACCCGGGTTGGTGACACAACTGTGAAGTGCAGCAGTTCCAAAGTCAGAGACTCAGCTAGAAACGGGGCGGGAGAGCAGGACCCAGCACCAGCGTCTGGGCACAAATCCCAAGTCCCGAGAAGCAGGACCAGGGAGGAGAATCCTAAAGAAAGAGAAGCAAGAGCGCCGGGATTGGAGGAGGAGCGGGGGTCTGAGCGCCGCGGACATTTACATGGAGGTCGGGTTTGCGGAGGCTGGACTGTGGGGCCACTCTTCCCAGCCCTGCGCCTTCTATCATAAACTGCTCTGTTACCTACACGTGTATTTTCCTAAAGATGCCAGCACCTGAGAGAGATGACAGAAGCATCTTGAGACGTTTATATTTGTGGAAACCAAACAAAGTGGGAAAGTTGTAGAAGCATTGGTGCTTTGCTTCAACTGTTAAATGTATTTGGGTATTAATATCTTTTAGTTCATCTCAGTAAAAAATTAATGAACAGAAGTAATTCCACCAGGACAACTCCTCCTTTCTTATCATGATCTGATTTGGCTGTCACTATCATGAGTGTATTTATACACATACACAAATGCATCTATGTATACGTGTGCGTATGCATGCACGTAGATCATGGTTAATAGTGTATACTATGTGCTACAGTTTGGATGCTGAAAGTTCCCAAATGCCCATGTACTGAAGGCATAGTCTCACCTTGTGGTGCTAGGGGTTAGTAGAACCTTTGGAAGGTGAGGTTTTAGGGGAGAAATTAAGATATTGGTGTCACAACCTTGAAGGAGACATGGGACCCTCAGCTTTCTCCATCCTCTCTGCCTTTCTCTCTGTCTCCCTGTCTCTCTCTCTCTGCCTCTCCCTCTTCCCCCACTCTGTCTCTCTCTGTGTGTCTCTTTCTCTCCATCCTAGCTCCATAGGAAGATCAGCTCCGGTCCACCATGCACTTTCCATCAGAGTGTATGTTTGGCTTCTGTCACAGGCCCCAAAGCAATGGGCCAAGGAACACTGCACTGAAACCATACACTGAAATAAACCCTCCCTCCATAAACTGATTGTCTTGGGTATTTTCTCACAACGACAGAAAACTAGCACACTCTATGAGGTATGATGCAAGAAGATTCACAGTCATGCAACATATGATAAAATTGCTGTTCATGTTGGAGAAAGTATATTACACCACATATTCAAAAAAACTTGAAATTTAACCCCCCAAAATATTCAGGGAACTCAAGAGCTAGGTCAGATGAATTAGGTTTTTGATTACCTGCCTCATCCTCAAAGATATCTTCTGACCCACTCAAATTTGGTTTTCCTGCTGTACTCTCTCCTGGCCCCTTTCGCTCCCCTGCACTGCTCTTATGAAGATGGACGGCCACTGTGTAACAGGAACACCCTTAACCAGATTTCTTCTTTGTCAGGGAAGACCTTCTGCTGCTGGGGACCAAAGCCTCTGGGGTCTCCCGTTAACATGTCCACCTGCAGCTGCCGGGACAATGTCCTGCACATCCACAGAGCTGCTGTCAGTGCTTCGTGCAGGCTTCTGGTTCTCCAAGACTGCCTTTCCTGGACTTCAGCCGCTGTCCAAGGCAAACACGAGGCCGCTGCCTCCCCACAGTACTTTCTCTTCAGGATTCAGCTGCACTCCTGCAAATATTTGATATTTTTTCATTGGCACGTTTGCCACATAGCTCAACAGAATCACTCCTTTGTATACATATTCCACGGACTTAACCAACTGCAGGTCAAGAACCTTGGGGAAAATACTCCATCTGCTGTAAATACAAACTTTTTGCTTATCATTATTCCCTAAACAACATAGTTTAGGATAACAGCCACCAACATAGCACTTGCATTATACTAGATATTAGAGGTGATTTAAAGTATGCAAGAGGATGGCATAAGGTACTTCCAAATTCTGTATTATTTTATATAAGAGACCTGAGTATCTGCAGATTTGGGACGTTTGGTGACACCAGAGCTGGTCTGCTTGGAGGCCAGCAATGCCTGCAGCAGCCTGTGGTGTCCTGTCCCCCCTCCTCTTCCAGTTTACGTCCTCCATCATCACATCAGTATCAAACTTTTCCAGGATTCCTGCTTCCTAAAATGGTACAAGTGACTCGTTTTCTCTCTGTATTTCCATGCTGCTTGAATACTGTTGTTTTCCACTTACCAGAGCTCAAAGCGTCAGGCAGTGATGGGGGATTTGCCAACTTAGGCGGCAGAAGAGCTGTGTGGAGGCCCAAACTCGCCCTTTGTGGACTGGTGATCATGAAGAGTTCATTTCTGTCTCTGCGTTCCAGCCTTATTTGTAAGTTGTGAACAGAGCTGTGCACTCATAGAATGCTGTGAAGAAAAGTTGAACTAAAAGATTTTTACAAGAGCTTTATAAACCACTTTCAAACACTATTTAACTATGAACTCATATTATTGTTGCTGCATTTGTAAAAGAAAAAATGAAGAAAGTATAAGCTTCATTCTGCCCAGAGTCTAGTAATTTCTTTTTAAATGCATGATCAATTTAAGCAGAATAAAACAATTAAGGGTTTAAAGAATGAAAAATATACCGTTTCAGACTCACAGAACCTAACTTTTGTCTTCAAATATTCTGTCACCTACATTTTCACAGGCTCCATACACTGATGGACATTAAGACTTTCACGCTGTTCTCTGGTTCTCCCCTCCACCACTGAGGCAGAAGTAATATGCACTGTCCTCTCCTTCCAGGTGCCCGACACTTCAGTTACAACAACATCCTTTCTGAGAGGCGGTCTCAGCCTACTTTGTGCTTTCCCAGACCTTCTCTTCTATGTGTTGAGTCCCTTGACATGTTCCCCCTTCAGAAGTCAACCATTTCTTCATGGGAATCGACCTCTCCACCTACAAATTCAGGAGGATCCACATGCTGTTACTAGAACTTATTGGGAGATGGTCTGCATCCTGCCACTCGTGTCTGTGACTCGCTGAGTCTTTCTGGGACAAGCCTTCCATTAGCTCTGCAGTTTGTGGGTCTATGTCACCTCTGTGGACACCACAGTTGTTCATACAAGATATCTGTGCCCCCCAACATATCATGTCCTTGCCTCGGCTTCTCCAAGGCACAGTATGAGGGACTCCAGCTTCTCTGGAAAATGGTGTTGGGCTCTGTGGGGACATTGGGGACATTCAGTAGATCATTTGTGGGGATCCTTCAGTCCTTCATCAAAAGGACCTGAGCCTCCTCCTGTCTCGAATCCATAGGGGTGACTTTTGCAATATGTACCCGGGCCTTTCCTTTTGGGTGGCTGGCATCAGCCTTGAACTTTTTCTCCTTCTTCTTCTCCTTCCTCTTCTTCCTCCTTCATCTTCTTCTTCTCCTTCTCTTCCTCCTCCTTCCTCTTACTCCTGCCTCTTTCCGTTCCTCTTCTCCTTTTCCTCTTTCCTCTTCCTCATCCTCTTTTCCTTTTCCTCCTTCTTCTACTTCTCTTCCTCCTCTTTTCTTCTCCTACTCTTCTTCCTTGCTGTCCTCCTCATCATCATCATCATTATCGTCCTCCTCCTCTCCTCTCCTATCTCATGAACACACTAGCTGTCTGGTTGTCCTTGTCTCTTTCCTTTGGAACAAGACCCGTATGGTCCATTGTTACATGTCCCTACTTGTTGCGGCACCCTGATGCCACTCCAGCCCACTGCCCATTGCAGCACTGCACCCACATCGCCTCTGACGGCGCCTCTGCTACCTGCCTGGGCTGTTGGGGAACGGTGCTGAGCCCCACTGACAGGAGCATGCTGCTTCACTGGCCCAACTTCTCCTACTGAGCATGCATAGAGAACTCACCAGAGGAGGCTGGTGTCCCTCCTGGCTGTTCTCCAGAAAGCAGGATCTGAGGCAGAAGCAATATGCACTGCTACTTTGCTGGGAAGTCGAACCTCAGGAGAAAGTAGTGAGGGGCAAGATCACTGAAGCCAGGTGGAAGAGAGGTGCAGCTACAAGGACATTTGACCTAGCTGATTGCTCAAACTGTAGAGCTGCACCATGAAGGAGTTGTATAAATGCATCCATAAATGCCTCTCATGACATAGAGTGGAAAAAAGAAGTAAGTATGTGTACACTGACCCTCGCCTCCTATAGGCCAAAAGTTAGTCTCACTGGGCACTAACCCCTGACTTTCAGGTTGTATGTAAGTGAATACTGACACTCACTAGGGTATCAAGGCAGGTCAAGGCTGAAATCACCCGACAGGAGGGAAAATGTGTGCTGTGTGGGCAGGAAGCAAAGGACTTTTCAGTTGTGTTGAATGAGGTTGAGCCCCTGAAGAACTAGCTGCTGTCACGATATTAAAACAAGGCAGAGATGACCCAGAGAGGTCAGGGCACGGTACTGAGGAGGTATTCTGTATAAGCCGAGCTACTTCAGATGCCAATATTGTTCTGTGTTCTAATTGAACTGAGAAAATTTGGATCTTCCATTTAATACTCCAACCTATGAGGACCAAATGAACACTACTTTAAAGCTTTTTTCAGTAAGAACAATTTTTTTGTAACATTTTCACTACGCAAAGTCTAATTCATGTAGAATGCAGATACGTGTTGGCGAGAGAAGGAACAAAGCTTACTGAGAGGAGCCACAGCATGAGCTCATGTTTCTGCTTTTTCCAGAAGCTGAGGCTGTCTGTGAACTCGACCCGGGCATTCCTGTGGGCCTCGGGAGTGAGTCTGTCTTCTAGGACCCTCCCTAGCAGTCCTACACATGCACACGCAGCAGGCCCGGGAGCCAGCCTCCTGACACCGTTTCCCATCCATCCGCTACCTTTCCCGGTGTTAGGAGATTGAAAGCTAAAATACTCACATCTTGGGGACTGTGAGATCCAATAAGGAATCTGCTGAGAAGTTTCCCATCCTTGAATAAAACTTAAAGCCTAGAGAGAAAAACTTTGACCTGGTTTGTTCCTCGTACCTGGTGCACAGCAGTCATATCTGGAGAAGCAATATCCCTCTTCTCACCCCACAAACAGAAACCACTTGCTGTGGAGGGTGAAGCAGAAGGACAGGGAGAGTCTGAACAATGACACATTCGGAGTCCATAAACTCTGGATTCTCTGCCCCGGGATTAATGTAACAGAGTGAATGCTCTGAGTGCTCCATAGCTGGATTCTGATGGACACCATTCGAAGTGGGGGCTTCTGCAGAAATAGCAAGATTCCTAAAGCAGGGCCCACTAAACAGATGTTCTTGGCCATGGCAGAAACATAGCATCGCCCAGAGAGTCTACAAACCTATCGATGCCCAGGTGCCTCTCCAGAACTCTGGATGCCTGTCTCGACATAGGGGTGCCCTCTAGACAGATAGGTGCCTCCTTGATCTCTGCATGACTCTATGTATCCAGGTGCCTCTGTAGTTCTCCAAATAAAAAAATTAGCATTGGAATAACACCTATGGCAGAGTAAAATGGAAAAAAGATATGGTCTGTGCCCCAGAGGAGTTTACACTTGCACGGGGGAATATGTGGACATAGAAATAGACTGTGACAAATTATGGCATAAGACAAACACCAAGAGTTTGAGAGTGGCCCATGCTGGCTGGAAGTGCCATTGCAGTTGGTCTCAGTGGTTGGATATGTCATTGTCAGCAAAGAAAAGAATACACGTCAGCTCTTAATTGGAAAGAGATTTGCGTATCTGGAGAAAAGTAGACCTGTAACGATTCTGTTGCTGTGTATTGTAGTTTTTATTCTCTCTTCCCATTTTCATCACCCACCACCCACCAGGCCAAGCAATGGCTCAGATTTTAAGCTCCTTGAGAGCAGGTTTGCCCGTGATTTTCCTGTACCTCCCTCACCCACCGTCTCCCACCCAGGGGAGGTGCTTGGTGAGCTGGGATTACATCAGTGCTGCCGGCAGGCAGGGAGGCTTATTTAATAACTGTCATCCTCTTACCTCCAAATGCAATTGCTTTTCACTGAGCTCTGGAGGAACAAACTGTGCTGAGCAGCATGTTAATTTGCTCCAGAGTTTTGTGCAGCCCGCTTGTTGTCTTTTTGACTAGGACATCTGAACAATCACCCCCTATGCACCAGGCAGATAATTACCCTCATTCTCTGTCTCCAAGGGACCCCTGAGCGCTACAGAGGCCTAACACATGCCTGGAGGCCATGGAAATGGAAAGAGAAGGAAAAAAAGTGCTCAGACATCCAGGGACACAAATGTTAGAATGCAACCAATTTGCAATCAAACGGGCAAAAACACCCTGAACATGATACATGATTGTTTGGAAAAATGCTTTTGGAGCTCCTACTATGTGCTAGACATTGTTCTGAGAAAGGAGAGAGCAGCAGAGAGCACAGTGGTCCAAACTCCTTTAAGGAAAGTGGCCTCTTCTTAGCAATGAAGAGCAGGGAGCCAAGCACAAAGGTATTGCGTACCATCAGTAGGCAGGAGTGCTGTGGTGAAGCAGGATTGTAGGGGCAGATGACTGTGCGGATATGAGACAAGGTGGGCATTCTAGATGGTGCTGTCAAATGCCACAGTGATCGGAGACCTAAGGGATAGGATGGAGAGGTCCCTGGAGTTCTGCAGTGCCTGTGAACCAAGCTGGGAGGAACAGGCACCCAGTAGAGATGGGAACTCTAAGGAGCAGTAAAGAGGCCAGCACGGCTGCAGCCAAGGAATTCCTGAGCAAAGCAGTCGAGGGAGGTAGAGGGACCCCATCAATAAGGGCCTCGTGGGCCTCTGCAGAGGCTCTTTGCTGTACTCTCAGTGAAATGAGAAGTCCCTGGAAGGTTTCTTGCTACATGATGTGCTTCCATTTGCCTTTGCAGGCTGACTGCGTAAGCAAAGAAAACATTTTAAGTAAGGTAAGGTGTCACTGATGGGTCAGTTTGCCAGGTAATCTTAATTGTCACCTTGACTGGGATTAAGAAACTCCTGGAGTGGTGGCTGGATCATGGGCAGGCGGCAATCATCAGAGAATTAATGCATGGGCATTCAAAGCTGAATGTGCTGTCAGGATGCAGGAGCCGGTGTGAGAGGTGGGTCTTGGGGGTTGCCTTTGCAAGGCTTGTCTTTGCTGGTACTTTCCCCCTGTGATTTGATTCCAGGAACCATGAAGTACACAGCTTTGCTGTGCCATGCCCTGCCATGCCCTGCTATGCCTTGCCATGCCCTTACCTTAGAATCAGTTAACCATAGACTGAACCTCCTAAAACTGTGAGCCAATTTCTTCCTCTTTAGGTTGTGGATGTTGGTTGGTTTAGGTTGTGGATGTTGGGTAGTTTAGCTCAGTAACAGGAAAGCTGACTAATATAGTCAAGTAATGTTTTAGTTACTTTTCTCTCGTTGTTGGGACAGAATACTCGACACCCAAAGTTAGGGGAAGAAAGGTTTATTAGCTCACAGTCTGCAGAGGTTTCAGTCTATAGTCCGCTGGGTCCGAGGCGGCGGGGGCGTGCAGACTGGCAGCCGGCCGGCCGCAAAGTAAAGTGAGGAATTGCAAGGAATGTATGCAAATAAGCAATGCAAACAAGCAGTTAGTTAGCTTCTTCCTGTATCTTTTATCTAGGCTACCTGCCCCCAGGGTGGCCCGCACTCCCTCCCCCAATTTCAGTCTCACATCCTTGATCCCAGCAGAACAATGCCAAACCGATCAATGGATCAATTTAGTAATCACACACTCTAGATCCAGCTATCTCTTACTACATGAGGCTTTGGGGGGACATCTAGACACAAACCATAACAAGTAATAAAATAACTTCTGAAACATTTGAGTCACACTAGCAAGGTCATTGACGATCTTGTCAAGAGCTATCCAGGTTGGAGAAAGCTACCTTAATATCTGGCATGGGCTGGGTGGGGGTGGCAGGAAGAGGCTATGCAGGTGTCTTTGGGGAGGCTGGAGGAAATTTTCCATAGAGACACAGAAATAGATGGTAGCTGAGGAGGGTGGGGGTTAAATATATATATTTTTAAGGTAGACGAACATCCTATTTTCACACGTTTCTACAAAATTTAGATATGCCAAGGTACAATCACAAGCCAGACATTAGCCTTAAGACACCACCTGTTTCTTAAACATTACCACCTTGGACCAATACAAAGAGAGAGGACTCTATCCTCCAATAGACCACAGTTACTTATGCCTCGTAGTGTATTTTGCAGTGGCTTAGAGGACTGGTCAGTGTTGCTGCTTTAAATGCTGCTTCACAGACAGAATTTTGCACCCCACTAACCATCTGAGCATTGTGATATATCTTCATTCACCCTCCACAGGCAAGGACTAAGCCTTCCAAGATCAGGAACCATAGCAGCTTTGTTAACTGCCATCCCAGAGTCTAGCATGACCACCTTTGGGTAGCACATACTTGTTTATGATCAATAAATGCAGTACCTGAGAGTGGCAGGTCAATTATAAACACCAAAGAATCTTTAAGGTACTCTGGCATCTACACACACACACACACACACACACACACACACACACACAAATCTTCATATCATCATGATTTAGACTGACTTGACCCAAGGGGCTGATAAGTGACAATCAGACAATCAGCTAAAATTGATCCAGACTCAAACTGAAGTGCCTGTGGATCTGGTAAAGTAGATAAAGGCTTTTTATTGAGATCAGTCTAAATATCCCACTGCTTCCCTGTGGCAGGAGCTATAGTCTTGGAGAAGAAGGAAAGAAAAGCTACAGAGAGGTGATTTCTAGCAACACTCTTAGTCAGACAAAGCAAACGTGTTCGCCATCCCTGCTGCTGTGTGAGCCAAGGCACGGAGGCGCCCTAGTAAAAAAGACAAATTTGCCAAAGCAGGTAGGAAGAAGAGACTGTTTCAGAAAGAGGGCCTGTGATATTCCTCAAATATTTACACATTTAGTTAACAGGAAAAAAATCTCACCACAGAATTCAACTCAGGGACACACTGTTTTCCTTTCCAACACAGATTAATTGGTAGGAATGATGAACAACAAGATGAGGTTGTTGGGGCATAATCTTAATAAGATTCTACTGAGAGTGAGAGAAAGCTACACTGTCAGATAAGAAAAAGAAATCAACAAAAATTTAGGAGATTTTTCCACATCTCAAGAAGCTGAGATCATGAAGAGAGACTTGGGAAAGTTAGTGATAGCACCATATGTGAGGAGCCTGGAGATTTTAGGATGCTTCGCTGGCGAGGTCCCTGGAAAACGAAGCCTAAATTCTAATACGTGCTTAGGAGGTGCAACCCCAGGGAGGCAGGAGTGGGGAAACATGATAGTGACACAGGAAAGGATGGACATAAATAAAGCCAACTTGGTGCAAAATCTGAGTCATCCTCTGTCTCACAGAAAAGAATAAAATGCTGACAGGTATCCAGTCCCCTCACAGATCTTTGGACATACTTTAGTAGAATAGCAGGACACCTTACATAGTCCATTGAATGGAGAGATGGATAGAAAACATATGGCAAGATCGTGCCCACCCCCAACCCCTTATAGGACGATGTGTATCATCCTCAAAATTAAACCTCTTATGCTCCAGCCCATTCTGCCCAGCACCTTCAGCAGCATAAGGAGGGGAGCGGCACCTCCAGCGTGGTGGTCTCCATCAGGGCAGTAGTAGAGATGATTTTATCCAGAAGTGGAGCTCCTTTCTCCCTGCTTGCTTTTCCAGTAGAATAATAATCCAGATTAGTGGCTGACATAAGTCACTATTTCTCATGGAGAAAATGTTTTCCCTTCAAGGATCAAGACACTTAGACCAGAAGCACCTGAGTTCAGCTTCGAAGAACTACAGAAAGCACAAAGCCTGGAAGTGGATTATTAGGAGTGAGAGCAGAAAGGCCAGTTTCTAGAACTACGCATCCTAACCATGGGATGTGACCCACGCCCAGCGATGGTCTCGAGCCTGGCCTGTTCTGAGGTCAGCCCTCAGACGACAGTGCTTCCTTCCACAAGGCGTGGCTCCTGAGCTGACCCGTAGCTAATTATCCTAGGTTGACAGCTCCAGGGAGGACTGGTGAAATCCAGGATCATAAAGCAGGGTGATGTCTTCTTTGCCTTAAAATAGGTCTACTGGTCTGAAGCAACAGCTGCCGGATGTGATGCTGCGGAAGGATTTCTAGAGACTTCCAGTGAGTGGTTCCTCTGGGACCTGCAGGCAGTGAGAACAATCTAAGGTATGTAAGAATTCTGATGAAGCCAAAGGCAGCCTCACTTCCAGAGTGATGGGCTGAGTATGTAATCTACCTGCTGCTAAGAGCCTGGAAGTTCCCTGGGAATTCAAGTCAAGCCCACCACACTCAGGTTCAGCCTTGGCTTCTGCTCCTAGAAGCACGGACTGTATAATTGTTGATCTGTGGAGAGAAACCTGTGCTCCTGACCCATAGCTAGCCACTGTCCCTGCTACCTAAGACACTCTATCCATGGGCTCAGTGTGCAAGCCATGCAGTGGCCGGGAGAATAGCTGCCTGGCATGAAATGATCATGCACTTCCTGCCTACCCCCAAGAATCCATGTATGTGTCTCTTTCCCCACATCATTTTGCTACCAATATACTTACCAGGCTCTGCTCTTGCCCCAGATCACCTGGCCACCCATCCGCCACTGGCCAAGGACTCAGCACGATGATTCCTCTCCATGGGTCCCACATCCATAGTGTCACCCAATCACAGATCGAAAATATGTGGATAAAGAAATTTCATCTGTGCTTTTTGTGTCATTATTCACTAAACAATACGGTACAACACTTATTCACGTGTCATGTACATTGTCTTAGGTGTTGGAGATAATCTAGAGATTATTTAAAGTAAATGAGAGTACCTATATATGTTATGTGCAAACACTATACCATTTTATTGGAGGGACTTGACATCCATAGATTTTGGTACCCACAGAGTTACTGGAAGCAAACCCTTGTAGATATTGAAGTATCTATGATGGACAGATGGGCTGTGTGTGTCTCTACTTGGAATCACCATTTCTTCTGCAGAAATAGGTAACCAAATGTACTATTCAGAGTTCTACCAACTGGATTCATTCTCCTTTACCACTACATCTGAAGATCACTGCTAAGTTTGGCCTCCACCATGCCAGCAGTACCTTAGGAGCTAGCTGTTCTGAGTTAAATTGTGAGCCCTCAAGAAGTGAATGAAGTCCCATCCCCTCTTACTTGTGAAAATGGGGTCTGTACAGACGTAATCAAGTTAGGACCAGCTTATTACGGAGGGCCTTCATCCTGTATGACTGTCGCCATATAAGAAGGGGAAATTTAGATATGCATACAGGGAAGATACCTTAGAAACAGCCAGAGAAGAGGACCACTGATGACGGAGGCTGACATTGGAGTCACGCATCTGCTAGACAAAGGACACCACAGATTGCATGTAAACACAAGAAGCTAGAGACCCTCCAGAGGGGGACGAGGCTGTGCTGACACCTTGATTTCAGCCATGCAGCCTCCAGCATGTGAGAGAGTCAAGTCTGGATTATTTTAGTCACTCTGGCTATGTATTTTGTCACGGAGGCCATAGGAAACACAGGCAATGTCATGTCCAGGAATGCGACCCAGGACCAAGTCCTTTTTTGCCCTCAGAGTGGGTCATACGGACCCCCACAGCTTTGAGTTTGAGGGGCTGAGAACTGAAGCAGACTGAGAGCATGAATATACTCTCTCCTGACTCTGCTCAAGTCTGATCCTGTGTGTACCACTTAAATAGCACAACTGTTCACTGCTACAACCTCCCTAATTTGGGTTCGCTGGGATCAATCACACAGCTTATCATGGTGAGCTTAGCTCATGTAACTACATGTTGTCTCTTGTCTCAGTCTGTACTAAAGCCAGAATAATAAAAGAAGCTATTTCTAATGTGGAAAGTACTTTAAGACTGGGGATGGCATAACCTTGCTCAGGAGCCCTCCAGGGCCTGTGCTGTGGTCCTGGTGAGAGACTGATCAAGACTCCCATCAGAAGCTGGGCACAGCACAGACAATGATCACCAGAGACACACTGTGACCATGGACATGCCCACCAGAGTCCTTTCTCACTCTGGGCCCCACAATCTGGGGGCCTTTGGGGTAATCTGTATCCCCAAACTTGACGGACATGCCACCTCTAAAATATTGAGATCAATAAGAAGGCGATGTTCTCGTCTGAGACTCAGGTAGCAGGTGAAATGACAGTTCACTGATTAGAGAGTGCACTGGCTTGCCCCAGCCCACTGCCCCAGAGCACTTTTCCAACATAACCAGGGTTTGAATCTTCACGAGATTTACCCTCCACTTTCAGACACACACTTCTTCGCAGGGCATCTGTGCTACTGGTTTTAGACTGAATGTTTGTGTCCCCTCCCAAATTAGGGCCCTGAAGCCACAGTCTAGGGTCCTGAAGCCATGGTCCCCCATGTGGTGGTGTTTGCCAATGGAGCATTCGGGAGGTAGTTAGGGCCATGAGTGTGGAAACAGCTAGATGGGATTAGTGCCCTCACAAACAAGAAAAAACAAAGGAAGACACGGTGAGAAGGGCATCCCCAAGGCAAGAAGAGAGTTCACTATCTACTAAATATGTGCATCCCCAGCAGTCAGTTGTTGAAAGCTGAATGTGATGGTATTAGAAGGTGGGCCTTTGGGAGGCCATTAAATTGTAAGGGTGGAGCCGATGATGGAGACTAACTCCCTAAAAACAAAACCACAGAGACCCCACTTGTCTCTGCCATCACAGGAGGATGCAGGAGACTGTCAGCCTTCTGTGACCAGAAGCAGGCTTTCGCCACAGTCTCCCTTGGACTTTCCAGGTTCTAGAATGACCAGAGATAATTTCTGTTGTTCATGAACCACACAGTGTGTGGTGTTTTTACTAAAGCAACCCCAAAGAATTAGGAGTAAGACAGAGCCCTCGGTGGTAAATGAGTCTACTGGCAGCCTGATCTTGAACCTCCAGTCTCCGGACCTGTGAAAAATTAGACTGAATATTGTGGAAGCCACAGTTGTTTTTGTGTGCCAGCCCAGCTAAGACACTAGCTTCATAAGATCCAACTGGGATGATGTCACCCATAGAGCGGTCCAGAGAGATGTTCTCTAAAACACAAGGCAATCAGTTGTGCTGTGGAATTGATTGTAGAGTTCCACTTCTTCCTCTACCATGTGAAGACGAATTGCCCTACACTATCTCCATTGAGAGGTAACAAGGACACATTCTCCAGTCAATACCTGTGTGCCACACTCAGAAGCCGTTTATCTGCCCTGGTGAAAAGATCACATCTGGCAGTCAGCACAGCAGCTGAGATTTATGGTGCCACCTGCTTCAGTGCTGGATGATCCACACGATCTTCCACGATGCTTGTCATTTTGGCAGAGACCAAACCACGTGCAAGTCACTGGAATGAAGATTGATAAGGACTCACGTAGTCCTTCAAATGTGTGATGTCAGCCCTTGTCTCTTCTATTCCCCTGAGAACACAGTATTACTTCCGCTCTTTGCTCCTGGTGGGTAGAGGGTTGCCCGTATATCCTTGCCTTGATGTCTCTTACTACATATGTCAGGAACCAAGGCAAATGCTCTTCCATTTGCTAATCTTATCTCTTTCAGTTTTACATTTTGTGGGGACAAATCATAAAATTGGCCCACAGAATCATTATCTCCACTCTAAGATGGGAAGCTGCACTTCTTTCTGCATTTTTTTTTATATATTCCCGCTCTCTCTGCAGGATGATGATGGTGTTGGCGTCTCCTGACTGCAGTAGCAGCTCTGGCTCCATATGTACAAGTCCTCGAAATCTGACCATTGCTAATCCCCAGTGTGCAGATTCCCCGGCAGCTGACTGCAGTTCGCACTGTGGAAGAGTGACAGGAAGAGTCTTGAAAGATCATGGTAGGGTTTTTCTCAAAGAGACATATCCATGACCTCCCTTTTCAAGGTCTCCATGCCAGCGAATTGACGTTGGCTAGATGCTGGGTTTAGGTCACACTTTTCTACTGCTGAGGCTGACTTCAATCCTCTGTTTAGCAACTCTTCATATTTTTCTCAAATATGAGTAGAGGAAAACTTTAGTCAGCCACCCATCCACATAGGAACAAAAACATCATGATCTTTAGGCCACCCCACATCCTTGTGGACTGAGGCTTCCTAATTGCCACTCAGACCTTGCAGCCCCTCGTGGCCAAGCATTGCTCTGGTGGGTAAGTTCTACACCTAGTCTCTCATTCCTAACCCTGTTATCACCATTAATATTGGGGAACCCTCATGGCAGTTTCCCTCTGCACAGAGTCAGAGTCACTGTGATATGGAAAATCACCATTTTTACGTGGTTTCTCTAACTCCCCTGCAGCGCCGATCCCAACCCATGGAGGGCAGCCACGACCACATGTTTTCTAGGTTTCTCTTGGTCCTAGGCACCAGGGCGTGTTTTACTACCTTGTTGAGAACGTTCTCCAAGGTCTCCTGGAGGAATATGGTCAACGACGGGTTGTCAGGTTTCACAGGGTAAACATTTTCTGACCTCCAATCCCACCTTCCCGATCCTTCTGATCCTTCTCAATCAAACTCCGGGGAAATCATGGCATCTCCATCTTTCTTCAAGCAGTGCTGAAATCCAGGCTCTCAGGAGCCCATTCGAGTGAATTCTAATGAATAGCTCCAGATGTCTCTGGAAGAATATTCATTCTTAAATTATAGTGTGTACTGCTCTGAATTCTCCAATTCTCAATCCTGTGTTCTGCTCCTCAAAATTAACATCCCAAGTTCCAGATCCACCCATGCTTCTCCAGTGCCTGCCAGCACACACACTAGCCAGTCCTTTAGAGCTTTGGGGAGTTAGCCTATTTCTTTCTGAAGCCGGAAATGTTTTCTCTTGCTTGGAGTTTATGGAGGAACCTGATCTCAAGGAAGGAGGCCATCATCATGGATGCACCTTCTTTAGATAATGTCACCATGTGTTCTCAGGAAAGCCAAGGCTGCTTCTTTCTGGCAACTTAAAGGATCTGCTTTGATCACAAAAAGGGTTTGGGGAGTTAGGGCTTCAAAGGTGACATTAGACCACTCCAGACTTTAGGACTGCAGTGAACTGACATAACTCAGTTACTTTCTTTCCACAATTCCTTTATGCCATCAAAATAGCAACTCCACTCCACACGACTTACAATTATCATTGCTCATATACTTACAAAGTATCCCAGACACTTGTTCTCTCAAACCCTGCCACCCCAGACAAGTACAGGAGAAAGCAGGTAAGGGTCACCTGCTTGGAGACACCTCCAACCCTTAACCACCATCACTGTTTTCACAGTGTGGACAATCCAGCTGCAAAGTCCCCCTAACAGCCTACTTTACACAACACTTAGTTCCTCAGAAAAGGAGCTTGAGGTAAAGCCCAAAAGCTAACATTTCTTTAGGAGAATTAACCCCAGAAATTAAGAGTGAGGAGAAGAGAGGGAAGAGAGAAAGGAACGACACTGTGATCCGTCACAAGTTTGTCCAGTGCTTTTTACAAACTCTGCTAGTCACTTGGGCCTGTGGGATATTTCCCAATAAACTCTAAAAAAGACCAATCCTGGGAACCTTTGCTGGGAGAGAGGAAAGGAGGGGAAATTTATCTGCTGCCTTGTCCTATAACTTTCTATCTCACTGATCAAAATTTACCCCACACACATTCGCCTTGTGCCGCCTGAGTCACTGTTCGCCGGCTGAGGAGGACAAATCTCTCAGGCAGGAGCAGGAGTCTACCAGAGACCAAAAGTGGGAGGAGGAGCCAGGAAACTCTGCTGCTGGCCTCAGGAGATGGGACCACCTTTGCCCACTTAGATAAAACCTCTGTAATGCAGCCTGGGGTGGGGCAAGTGGCTAAGGCTCGGGAGAGACACGAGACAGAATCTGAGGCTGCATCTTGCTGTCTGCAGACAACTACGCAAAGATGGACATTTTCAAGACCATGGATACCTGGGGTCTAATACTTCGCTGTTCGTTGTCATGTGATGGGATCCTGCTGCTCCTCCATCTCCAGGCATCCTCAGGAAGGTCTATCAGGATGAAACCACCACATTCGTAGGACAGCATGTGGAACGTTGCAGAAGGCAGCTGCTTCCACAGCAGGACAGTGTAAAATAATCCTGCTTTGTCAACTTGCTGTTTCCTGCCTGCCCTACCGTGAATCAATTCTCTTCTAGTACAGTTAGAAACAAGGGAGCTGAGTGAGCCACTCCCTTCCCCCAAAGCTCAAACATAAACATCATTTTAAGGATTGTCCAGGCTTCCATCTTCTTTAAGGAGGTACAAAACATAGCAGCAAAAAAGCCTAAAGGATCACACTGCCCCAGGGACAGGGTTTGGGTGCCAGCGAGAAACTCAGTGGGAGGCACCTAGAAGTCAGAGGTGGCTACCCTTTACATTCAAAGAGCCTGAGTCAGCACGGTGCCATTGCCTTTTCCCTTTCCCTCGTCTCGGCTGCTACCTTCCCGGAGATCTCCAATAAACACAGCTACTTGCTGCTGTCTACGGAATGTATGTTTGGCAATTCTTTCCTCATCGTACACAAGATCCTGGACAATCTTTGGCCGACTCAGCTGTAACAATCCTACCACAGAGCTAGCTGACTGCGGACTGACATTCTTGTCTGGGTCTCAGTCACCCCAAACATGTTCAGAGGGAATGGACTGAGATGCTATTCAGAACTCCCACATCTTCCTATGACTCCCATTTTGATATTTTGAAAATTTTGGGCTTCACACTTAGCTAAAAATTAGGGGAAAAGGAAAAATAAATAGAATGAATTGGCTATTTGGGCCCCATCATAGCTCTATAGAGCTCATTAAACTTCTTATCGTGCTGGCTGGTAATATAACTCTTTCTACCGCGCACCACACTATGGGTATCTAGGTTGGAATTAACTGGTTCTGCTCAAAGAAATGGATAGTTACTTTACTGGTTTCATTAGTATAAATTACAGGGTGTTTTCATTTATTGGCCAGGAGCCACTGACAGCACTATAAGAACAAATCTGATTGAAGTTCAATCTAAGGGAAAGAAAACACACATAATACCGAGTAACAATTCCTGTACCAAAATGGCCAAAAGAAGTAGCTCTACAAAGAGACATTTTAATGAACTTCATGAATATGCTGACCTCATTTCTGATGGAAGCCATATAATTTCAATGGGAAAAGGCTCTGAGAGTTGCAATTTAGGTAAATGTGCCTTGAGATAGGAAGTTGCTCTTTGTTCAAGTCCACTAGCCGGACACTGATGGCTTTCATCTATTGCAGATCCACATACCACCTCCTAATGAATGCAAAGACATTCCTTCTTGTCTAACATCATTCCGGCATATCTGGCTTAGATATTTAGATGCCTGAGATGGCCCAGTGCACTCCGGGTTCCTTAATTACTTTTCCTTGCATTATGGCCCACTCTAAAAGGGGCCAAAGAGTGTGGCCAAAGTTTAACTCCCCTGCTGGGGACTCCTCCTCCTCAGTGGTCATTGTGTAATCACTAAGGTAGGCTTGGTGCATTCTTTTCTCTAAATTCTTGGGGAAAGTTTCACATTTTTAATTATTCTTTATAATTTTTTAATTTGATATCTCTCTTTTTTTGTATATATGGAGATGACTTTGAGTGGATTCCTGCACTCAGAGGCCGATTTGGAATAACTTCCTCTTTTAGGTTTTAGAACAATTGCCAGGTGATAAAGGAGGCCTGGTGAAGAGGGCTGTGGTGCCTGGTGCGAAGCCTGAGGCTTGGCTTTGGGGAAGACTTTGTCATCTGAAAGCCACTGCTTTGTGGTCGACTGAAGGTCTTCCAGCTGAGACTTATTTCATTGTGTTGTCCACTTCCCAGAACACTCGGGATTCGTGCATAAATCACATTGCTACACATTTTCCTGCAGAGCACGGGAAGCTAAGGAAAGCTTAAATGTATTAACCAGCACACATAAGGTTCCAGTGAAGGAGCACTCACACCCCTACCGTGCACTCAAGTGGCCAGGTGTGCTGCTGCTCTCTGTGGACTTCTTGTCTATTTGCAAATGGTCACATCTCTGACATACTGTCTTTAGGGTTCATAAATATAGCAGCACAATGAAAGACGGGGAAAGATGGCAAATGACACAACATAGAAAAATCAGATAAAACAAATGCAAAACAACACAAAGAAACACTTAAATCAATGCAGATGAATAACTTTCTTAAATATTCACTTACATATAGGAGTATACATACACACTAATACAATTGCAAGAGTAAGAGGATCAGCCTGCATAGAAAAATCAAGAACTAATTACATGATATCTATAAAATATTTACTTTAAATATAAAAAACCTGGTTGAAAGTAAATGAATTTTTAAAGTCATATCATACAAACTGTAAGTGTATGAAGGCTAGAATGGTTTTACTCATATTGAGTAAAACAATTACAACAAAGGTAATAATACCAAATATAAATGAGCCATTTTATAGTCGTAACGTAGTCAATTTATTATCATAAGTAGATCCATAAAAGAGTTTCAAAACACATATACAAACTGGTAGAAAGGAAAAAAGAGGATTCTACAATCATAGAAGTTTTTCCCTTCAGAAATGTATAAAATAATTAAGTAAACAAGTTAAAGATATAGAAGACACAAAAATCAGTATTAATCACTATGACCAAACTACGGTGTAAAATACTAGAATTTCAAACTCAGATCAAGTGCTTTCAAGTGTGAACAGTTCATTCAAAAGATAGACCACATAGATGGGCCATAAAATTAGTTGTAGTAGAATTCAACAATTAAAATTGTACAAAGTATATTCCCCAAAGGAATTAAAATAGAAGTCGGTAACAATAAGATACATAGGAAATATATTGTTTTGGAAATTAAACAATATGCTAAATAGTGCAGAGGTAAAAGAAGAAATTATGAGAATAAATAGAAAATATGTTAGGTAAGATAATAAAAACATTAACATTTACATATGGTAAAACCTTGGTTTGTGAGCATAATTTGCTCCAGAAACATCCCTCTAATACAAAGCACCTGTATATCAAAGTGAATTTCCACATAAGAATAAACAAATGATTCATTCCTCAACCCAAAAATATTCATATAAAAATGATTATAATACTGTAATATAATATAAAATAATAAAGAAAATACAAAATATAAAGAAAAATAAATTAACCCGCATTTACCTTTGCAAAGCTTTGTGGCTGTTGTGAGGGAGACAGGAGAGAGGAAGCTTATTGTGTGCGACGAGTTTCACCATCACAGACAGAATCACTGCTATCTATCGGCTTGACAGAATCTTTTTCTTTCCATGTAAATTTAACAAGGAACCTGTCTGATGACACTTGCTTTTGCCTGCTTTTGAGGATTTCGCAGAAATGTGGCATGACGTTGTGGCTAAACAGATTCATCACTCACACTGCTGCAGCCTTATTCCGGTGGTGCTTTTCTACAAAAGCTTGCCGTTTCCCACATTTTACACATCTCCCTGATCTCATTTCAAGTGAGGGATTCCTCCACCTTGTTCTCCCTCTCCTCTGCAGGTGAGATCTCTCCATAATTTCTTGCTGTTGGGAGAACATCACCCATAATCCTCAGTCACAGGGAGAAGTACCACTGACTCAGTCGTAAGGATGTGGCATTAGGCACAATGTACTACTCACAGTGAAAGACATAACTTGCTTATCAAGTTAAAATTTATTGAAAATGTTTGCTCACCTTGTGGAACACTCACAGAGCAAGTTACACACAATCCAAGGTGTTACTTATTAACATTTATGTGAAGTAATAAAGGAGTGCTTAGAAGAAAATTTGTAGTTGTAAATTATTTGATTAGAAAGTAAGACAAGTCTTAACTCAATACTCCATGGGTCTACTTCAAGAATACTGGGAAAGTAAAGCAGACGTGAGACAAAATAAGAACAAGATAAAGTACAATGTGAAGAGTACATATGCATGAAATAAAAAGCAGGCAAAATAGAAAATAAAGTTTGTACCCAATTAGGGGAAATGATTGCCAAAATTGGTATATAGGTAGCTAACCTAAGGGTAAAATGAAATATCTGGACAAGAGATTTTCACTACAAATCAGTGCAGAAACTAAAAGATATCAAGAAACTGTTATGAACACTTTACTCCAATGAAACACTAACAACTTAAGTATAGTGCACAGATTTCTTGAAATATACACCTTGATGAAACTTGCACAGTTTTTTTTTAAATCTATTGAAGAAGAGGGGTTGGGGGTGTAGCTCAGTGGTTAGAGTGCTTGCCTTGCAGTCACAAGGCCCTGAGTTCAATCTTCAGCACCAAAAAAAAAAAAAAAAAAAAAACTATTAAAGAAAGAAACTGAATTAAATTTAAAAAAAAAAAAAAAAAACTTTTCCACAAAGAAAGCATTATCCCTTGCTGAATTTGTTGGTGAACCTTAAAAGATAAAATTGTGTTCTTATACATACTTTCTCACCGAATGAAGGACTTTTTCCCAGTGTGTGTTATAAGGACACAAGCACCCCAATACCCAAAACATATGGACATTAAAGAAGAAGGAAGAAATCTTACTGACGGTGTCTCTCAGGTATATAAGAGTAAAAATCTTTCACAAACATAAGTAAATAAAACACAAAATATACGGTGGATAATATAAACAGTAAGATACCTCATGATTTCAGGTTGTTTAATATAAAAATATTAATCAATGTAACTTTCCTATTGTGTCAAGACAAAGTAAAGGGGACTGTATTTACACACTGCCCTAGTCAACCAGGAAAATGTGCAAAATACCATAAGTATTGTCGAAAGGAGAGAAGGACTCGAGTCTGGGAGGGAAATGGACAAGATGAGTCACCCATTTACACCAGCTGAAACTGGCTGGGAGGCAGTTTCCAGGTTACACAGAAGAGGAAAACGCCTTCCAAATTTAGAGACCCAATCCAAAAATGGTCATCTGAAATGAATAGACATCTCTCAGATGAAGAAATACAAATGGCAAATAATACATGAAAAAGTGTTCAGCATCACTGGTCATTCGAGAGATGTGAATCAAAATAACCCTAAGGAAAAAAAAAAAAAACACCTAAGATTCCACCTCACTCCAGAAAGAGCAGCTATCATCAAGAAATCAACCAGTAACAAATGCTGGTGAGGCTTCAGGGAAAAAAGGAACCGTCCTCCACTGTTGGTGGGAATGTAGGCTGGTTCAATCCTTGTGGAAATCAGTGTGGAGGCTCCTCAAAAAACTACGACTAGAGATTCCGTTCAATCCAGCTATACTTGTGCTTGTCTTCCCAGAAGAATGAAAAACATAGTACCACAGTGATATATGCACAGCCATGTTTATAGCAACACAATTTGTAATTGCTAAGTCTTAGAAACAACCCAAATGCCCAGCAACTACCAAATGGTTAAAGAAGACATGGTTTTTTTATACACTGGCATACCGCTCTGTCATAAAAAAAGGATAAACTTGAAACATTTATAGGTAAAAAGATGCACCTCAAGAACACACTCTTTAGTGAAATAAATCAGACACACATGACTACATACTGAATTGTTTCTCTGATATGAGAAACCATAAAGGTAAACAAGGACAAAAAGATATAATAGATATTGTGGAAAAGAAAGATAATATTCAGATGGGAATAGAACTAGAGAGAGAGGAGGAGGAAAGGAAGGAAGGGGAAGAGACAAGAGAAGAAAACAAAAAGTGGAAAAATGTAAATAAGGAGAGAAGGGGGAACAGAAGAGAGGAGTGGGGAAGGGGGGAACCAAGATGTATCGTGTACAGATACAAATTAACTATGATGAATGTGATCGTTATGTATACAATGTACCAATACACATTCTTGGCATAAAATTTTAAAAAATAATTTAAAAAATAAAAAGAAGAGGAAAACAAACACAGGTGTGGCCAGGAGTTGAGGAGGCACCGATTAATCTTTAGGAAGGAAAAAAGTGGACAGAGTTTGCAGAGTCAAGTTCAGAAGGGCAGAAAGGTTCCAGGGACAACTCTGGGTTTGCGCAAGAGGTTCTCTGACGTGTTCAAACACTGGACGCCTGCATAAGAAGAAA
>PVJO010008895.1:0-72644 GCA_004026905.1 Hystrix cristata
GTAAAGTGTAGTTACACTTATTGCAAATAGGGAGGGGTGGGTGAATGGAAGGGAGGGGAGGGGAAGGGGGGAAGAGGGGGGAAAACCAAGATGTATCATGTACAGGTACAAAATAACCATGTTGATTATGATCATTATGTATGCAATGTACCAATACATGTTCTTGGTAAAAAATAATAAAAAAAATTAAAAAAAATAATGTTTCCAATTTTTAAATCCTAATTTCTGTGAACATTGCCTAACACCTATTTTTCTCCTTCACTTTCACTTTTAGCCAAGAAGGAATGTATAGTCATAAGGGTGTGCTCTACACCTTGCTTGTATTAAACAAGTTTAACCCAACCCAGAAACTGTGATCTTGGAAAACGTTATGTAAATGTGGTGTTTTTGTTTGCTTTTTGTTTCTGTGGTACTGGAGATTGAACCCGGGACTTTCCCACCAAGTTAGCATTGAGACTTTTAAATCTTATTTTTTTTTTCTTTTTGAGACAGTATCTCATCAGGTTGCTAAATTGCCCAGATGAACTTGAACTTGGAATCTTCATGCATCAGCCTGCAAGAAAATTTCATGTTAAAGAAAAATATAGCAAATAGCAAATTTTCTCACTCTAGAAATTGCGATATTACTTCAATAATTCTTATATATTTACCTCAAGTGTTTTGAACACTGTTATTTATAATTAATCCTCTTGGTTCCTTGGTTATTTCTGCCTATGACATGATTATTTAGGTCTTGGTGAATCTGTGTACAAGCAAAATGCTACAAAAGAAAAAAATAGCTATAGCCTTGTAAAAGGAAGACCTTCAGATGACAGTGATATTAATAGCAATAAGAATAACTCTTACTTGAAGTTAAATGGAACATTTTCTTTCCTCCAATTATTCTCTCTAATAAGGTGTCCACTTTTGAAATCTTTAGAATTTCTGAGAAAAGGACTTACGTGAACATGAATTTACTTCAAGTAAATGGTAACGCATAACCTAGTAATCATAGTAATTCATTAAATCACTGCTCTAAAAAGTTGGGTCACACAGTTTATCTCTTCGTCCATCTCCAAAGTAGCTGAATGCATCACATCTGTTTCGATTTTAAGAACATCTGTGGAAGGTGGTGCTAGCTGCGATGACCAGGTGCAATCTGTCAAGAGAATCTCGCTCTCCGACAGCCATCCGGACTCAGACCGAGTAGCAGCTTCCTTCCCCAAAGCGTTTAACAATAGCATGTTTCCAGTCTATGATCGCGGAGAAAGGCTGCGAGCAACAAATTCATTTCTTACCACGACTATCAAATGCAACCTTACTTTTTTAAATTACAAATTCTCTAAAGCGAAGTAAAACCGGAGTCATGATACCTATCCTCTTTCTTCTACGTTTGCATCTTAGGACGAACCGACCTGTGCTTGAGTGTCCCCTCAGTCCAATCAGGAGACGCTCCTGCGATTTACGTCTTCTGTGAAGTGAAATTGCAGTGTGCTTTGGTGGGAACATGCCTCTGTGTTGCCATTAAACAAGCCATCAAAGGATCACCAACTTGCTTTCCTGATAAACAACCATTTTCCTCCCCGCAAATGCATATGTGCTTCTTTTTGTTTTGTTTTGTTTTTTGTGGTGCCGGGGATCGAACTCAGGCCCTTGTGCTTACAAGGCAAGCACTCTAATCACTGAGCTAAATCCCCAGCCCCTTGCATATGTGCTTCTTATCATTTATTTTACTTTTATAGTTCTTTTTTTTTTTTGGTTTGGTTTTGTTTTTAGTTTTTTGAGACAGGGTCTCACTATGTAATTGAGGCTAGTCTTGGTAGCCCAGGCTGGCCTTGAACTCTCAGCGATACTCCTATTTTAGCCTCCCAAGTAGTGGGAGTACAGGCATGTGCCACCATGCCCGACTTTTTTTTTTTATCGTTTTCATCACATCTAACAATTTATCTGTTGATAAGCATTAAAAAACCCCATATGATTCCATCACTTGATTGATTTTTCAAATACAGTCATGCATTTGAAGATAGCCCTTAATAAGTTTATTTTTGCCCAGTGGTGATATTTTGTACATTTATGAAGTCAAAAACAATCCTATGTTTCCCATAAGGAAGAAAAATTTATTCTCAGTTATTCAGACTAAAACTTCAAAACAAAATTGAATTTAAAATAATTAAACAATTTTTATAGCAATTCTAGGGAATAAGTAGAAAAGAGAATAAAATATTGTCTTGTATAAATTACATTTAAAATTGAGTATTTACTATACTAATAATATTAGGAATTTTTAGACCTTTTCACTAAAATATTCTGTATGAAAATCAGGTCACGTCACAAAAAAATCAATAAATTTCATTCTTAGCAAGACAACACTATCTTTATTTCTTGATTTATGCTTAGATATTTTAGAGAGTCACTTTTTTCAAGCACTCTTGTTTTCTTCAACCAGAGAAAACAAGGCAAGCTTCTTTAGTTCCTTCAGGTTAAGTAGTCTACAATCAGTTTTATTAGCCATCTCTCTCCTGAGGATATTAGTCTCAAATTAAATATGATTCATATCATTTTTCTTCTTTTTTCAAACATTCTGATCTAGAAAAGAAGCATTCCAGCTTAATAGTATTTTTTACTACCCTTATCGCACTAATATGATTTTTCACAAAAACAAAAATGTTTTGGTAGCGATCATTGAGGTAGCTATTGCACTATTTATATCCATGGTAAGTGATACAGGTACTAATTTTTAAATAAAAGAACTTTAATAACATAACAAAATTATATTTTTAGAATCAATGAACTGCATACATATCTTTTCTAGTTAATGTGTGCTGTCAATAAATTTCGTGCTTTTTACTATTCATTCAGGACGTAGGGGTTGGATATTTAGTTCAGTGGTAGAGCAGTAGCCTAGCAAGCAAGCGCAAGACCCTGAGCCCGATCCCCAGCACCAAAAAAATAAAACCAAACAAAAAAAAAGTCAAAGACGTTAAACGTATACAGTGCCAGCTCTCACTCTTTTCCTGACAACTAGGAACTGTAGTCTGAAGACTAAAATAAGATGTGCTTTGTGTTTGTCTTTCCATGAGAAGGAATGTGTCCTCGCAAATCTTGACTAGGTAGTCAAATTCCCATGTTGGCTCTAGGATAGCAGTTCTTAAATTGAGGTCTGAAGATTTCTGGGGGTGCAAGGGATATTACCAGGAGTCTTTGATATTCTCCTTGTCCAACCTTTTACCCTTGAACCAAAACCTTTCACTACAAATTGAACTGCAGTACTAGAAATAGCATTACATCTATCTTTTATTAAAACAAATACTGAAGAGATTAGAAAAGATATAATAAAACATCATATTTCTCATTAAATTTTATAACTGATATTTTCATAAATATGTCATGTACATTATCATTAATATATTTATTGTTTTTAGTTTGAATTAATAAGCATGCATTTTCAATATTTCCAGTATCAATATCTATTGTTCTAAATGTTGATAGTTACATTCAGCATGAACAAAGGAACTTTTGAGTTCCTGAAAATGTTTAAAAGAGCAGAGAGTTTAGAGATAAAGTGGCTTTAGAACTGCTCTTCCGGGAGAGCTGTTTTTTGTTTGAGAGGGGTTGTATTTCTTCATTTTGACATAAACATGAAAGATAGATATTAAATATCTTCTTCCAAAGCATATTTTTCTAAACCAGTTATTACTCTATAATTATAAAGATGGTTCTAAAAGTAGAGATGTTTCTCTTTCACAAGCATAAACAAATCAGAATTAGCCTATGGACTAGATTGAGCAGAAATACTTTTATAATTGAAAAATGAAAGCATCCAAGTTAAAAAATTCTTTAAACTTTTGGGTGCTATCAGCATGATGGTACATAAGAGGTTCTAGCGTCCATCCCCCCACAGAGATACCAACATTGCAACCACCCATGGGCGAACTTCACGTTGAAGGGGTCCCAGAGACTAGCAGCAAGCTTGCGGCACCTCAATGGGGCAGAAAGACTGAGATTTCTTGCATTGAAGAGGGTGAGAAGAATAGTTTTATTAACCCATTTTATTTCTACCTTGAGAGAGCACAGTTTGATGTGAAGAGAGTGTTCTTTATCCTACAATTTCTTCCACAAAATAAAAGATCAAAATGAGTACCTGACCTCCCCAGCCTCGCAGGGGTGCTGCTTTCTCTCTCTGCTCCACACAGTACACTGGGAGGTTAGCACGAGAGACTTCTCTGAGATGGAATGTGGAAAAATAGCAAGAATGCATGACGACTGGTGTGAAATTCTCATCCGCTGGCCACTACCTGCTCAGCAGTTTGTAGATTAAATGAAACAGTTTGTCCATGAACCAGGCACAGTGACTTGGCTGCAGACACCGCGGCTCCAGCTGATGGGTGACCCCAGCACCCTCTGCTGCCCATTGTCACCAATGGACTAAACCTGCGCTGTCCCATGCAGGGCCCACATGAGCTTCTGAAGACAGCTCATGACTCTCAAGTGTAAGTGTGGATCATAATAGCTAGACTGACTCCACTGGTTTGTGAGAAGTTGTGTAACCTTGATCATCTCCAGACACTGCTCTGGAAAAATTAAATAGGAGGCTGTCGGCACCAGGTCTGGCTTTGTGAGACTGAAAGAAAGCAAACAACCCTAAGACTTCTTCCCTAAGAGAAAATAAGAGGAGGGCCATGCACAGCTACAGAGACAGTCTAGAACTCTCCAAATCTGTAGCAGGTAAAGGTGTTCTCTGCTAAAACTAGTCAGCAAAGAAGAAATCAGACCACTGCATTCTCAAATGTCAATGTTTCATGGAAGAAGAAGAATCATGGAAATACGACACCAGCAAAAAAACAAAATAAAACTCCAAAGAAGTGAAGAGCTACACATTACCTGAAAAAGAATTCAACATAGTAAGCTTAGAGAAGTTTCGTTAACAATAGGAAGACAGATAATTAAATGAAATTAAGAAAACAACACATGAACAAGATGCAAAGTTAACAATGGAATGGGAATCATACAAAAGAACAATTCTAGGGAGTAGAATAGAATGTGTCAACTGAAAAATTCACATCAGACCCAAGCAGAAAAAAAGGATACCTTCAAATTCAAGTTATTTGAAGTTACCCCGTCAAAAGAAAAAAACTGAAATCAAGCCTAGAGAGACGCTTAACTTATGATAAAATATCAAGTGAACAAATATATACATTACAGCTAAGTGGTCAGAGAAAGCATTAACGCCAGAAAATTTTCAAAATCCAGGAAAGAAAAGAATACGTAGATAGATAAAACCTAAAGAATTCTAAATTGATTGAACATAAGGAGGTCTTCGCCAAGACATAAGATGATCAAACTGTCAAATTCAAAGACAGAACTGGCAGTGTAGCTCAGTGGCAGACTGCTTGTCTAGCATCGTGAGCCCTCAATTCAATTCTTAGCACCACAATAAAGGAGAAGAAAGAAAAGTTCGAAGACAAAGAGAAATGTAAACGCAATAAAAGAAGAGTGACTTTTACACGAGAGGGAGTCTTCCCCAAGTCGCTGTATCACTGAATTTCTCAGGAGAGACATACAGGCCAAGGAAGAAGAGAATTGTGTAGTCAAACTGGAAAGGAGGGGAAAAAAAGAAACTAAAAGATGCTTCATAAATGAAGGAGGAATACTTTCCCAGACAAATAAAAACTGAGTGAGTTTATGTTGGTAAGTAACATTTTTTTTCATTTCAATATGATGAATTTCCATTATCATTCTGTGTAAAGCAGGTATAAATATAAAATCAATAATTTGATAACTGATGCTCAATATCAAAAGATAGAAATTGCCATGTCAATAACAAAAAAATGGTGTGGGAGGAACAAGTAAAGGTAGTTTTTGCATGTAATCAAACATTTAGCTGTCATCAAAGTTTGCTATGATGCATTGCATAAGAGTATCATTGTCCTTTCCCAGGTTGCTTTAAAAGAATAATGCAAAAGCACATCAAAATTTTTATATTAAGATTTATCAATAATAAGAGGAAAAGTCATATTCCAGAATGTTATCTGAACAACTGTATAACTGAATTTTTATGATTCTTGTAAAACATACTGTTTTAAAGCACCTTACAACTTGAAACTATTGGTGCCACATAGATGACTTCTGCATTATTAACAAAAATGATGTACAACGTGCCACAATTATTCAATCAATAGTTTCCAGAGATCACCTTGAGTGTAGGGGCTGAAATAGAGCTGGGATTGCCTTCCTTGGATATTAAGCTTTATGGAGCAGCAACTCTTCATTTGCTTCTACTTTGTATGAAAAGGACAGTGCTTCAGACACAGAATAGTACATTTTCAGCAAACCACCCAAGGAATGAGCAGTGATAGCTTCATTAATGCTCACAGAAGCTGTAGTACTTAATCTCTGAACATGTCACTCTCTGTCTCTTCCTTTTTCAATTCTTTGAATGCCATATTTATAACATGACCCAGCATGAAGACATAGACCCTCAAAAAGAAATAATAATAAGGGCTTGTGCATTAGCCAAGTTCAATTTCTGATTTTTTTTCTTCTCAAAATTATACAGATTCATCAAAAAGATCGACACTAAATTTCATTTCATATAAAAGGTTAAGGAGATAGAAATATAGTTGTTTTCATTTCATTTGGAGAGAAAGAGGAAATGTTTTTCAAACAAACATATCAATTTATTTCACCTTCTGTTCTGAACCCAATGACAATACCAAAAATAAAAGGAAGTAAAGAAAAATTGGCAAGTCCCCTAGTGGTTTCTATAGTGTATTCTTTCACAGTGTTTGAAACACCCAAGATATCACAATAACCAGAATATTTATTTTTAAAATAATATTAACAAAATGATCTTTGACTTGAGAATCTCACAATGAAATTTACCACGAAATACTTTTGGTGAAAGGAATAATTAAACATTAAAAATTCACATAATTTGGTAAACAATTTCCTCACTTTAATGATGCTAGAGAGCACACCAATTTTGGAAATTCAATGTTAATGACCATTAGCTCTTGATTTTTCTAGCTAATTGTTATCCAGTCATTATATTCTTTAATTTTTGTATTAGATTAAAAACTGTTTCTTGACATTTGGAGGTAAAAACTGGTGAGGAAGAGAAGAGTTAGAAATGCTTACAGGACTACATTAAGGAAGATGAATGGATATAGGTAAAAAGATTTGAATTAAAAATATTGACTCTGATAATTCAAAATAATAATAGATATTTTTAAATGGATGAATTTAAAGATCCCCAAAGAAGTTTAGTAAGTGGTGGGAAATGTGTACCAATTATGAGAGAAACTAGAAGCAAGCACTTATTTGTATTTCCCCTGAGGCCTGGAGCAGAGCTGTGGCTTAGCCGGTGGCTTCTGCTCCTGCCCCTTGCTCCACTTTGCTCCTCCTTGCACCCCAATGGAGTGGGATACATTGCTTCAGTGTCCTCCCTGGCTGCCTAGTGGTGTCCTCCCTCCCGGGCAGCCAGGCAGCATGCTGCACCCCCACACCACCACTTCACATGATCCCTTTGCCTTTTTGAAGAACTGCAAGGGCACCATGGAGTGGCTAAGACCAGGAAGGGGACGATCCGAGCCTCTCATCTGCCTGCCAGCATTCACATGGAGCCTTCCACATCTCCTGGTTTCTGTCCTCACCCTCACTGAAAGGGACAGGCAAGCTGGTAGTCAGCAGTACTTTCCAGGCATCCTTGAGTTTTGGTCTAAAAGGGCTCCCTCTTTTGTACTTGTTCCCTGTGCTCCAGCCCAGGCCCTGCTAAAATAAAGGCTCCCTTGAGTGCTCCTGTAAACCTGGTTGTGTGTTTTAGTTCCTGGGTGGTATAGACAGAGCAGTCGTTTAGCGCTTCAGAGCCTGCGCCATGAAGCCCAGCACAGAGACCAGTCTTCGGCAGAGCTGACCTACAGCATCCACAGAGACACTAGCAGTGCCAGCCGTGTCAACTGTTGGCATCCACCATTATTCGGTGTCACCTGGTGACATCGGGACTGCTAGCAGAGAACATGCTGATTCACGATTTCCATCTGAATCCAGCAAAAGAACCGCGGGCTGGTGAGTAGTAGTCAGACTCGAGGACGAGGTCAACAGCACAGATAAAGGAGAGAACATAACTCCCATTTATACTTGCAGGTGTAAAACCGATGAGTTTGTTCAGAGGAAGATGGAGGCGGACATCTCTAAGTAGCTGAGAAGTCCATGCGGATGCAGAAGTGAAAACAGCAAATATAGGTTCCACTTTTAACAAGTACGGAAGCTCCGAGAGGAGAAATGTTTGGTAGATTTTAGAAGACAAATCCATCAAATGAAATAGGCCTTTCCTCCCGTTTTATGAAGAGGAGATTTCCCCAAATTACCCTAAGGATTCTTGGATCGAAAGCTGTCACGGTGTAAAAGAGTCGCTGGAACCCTGACAGCCTGAGATCTGCATCCAGGTCCGGCGGAATTACACTTGAACACAAAACTAATAGTAGCCTGGCTTCTGCTTCTTCCTCGTTCTACATGTCAGGACAGGGCCTTGTCTCAAGTAAGGTTAAGAATTCCAAATTAGTAAAAAGCAACGTGGTACCATGCCCTTTGCCGCTAACTGCAAAAGTTTCTGGTAAATTCTACTTTGCTTTTATTTCTCTTGGTCTCACATCACAAGACACCTTCGCTTGTCCTAACTACATCTTGGGCAGTCCTTTTGTAACCACTGATGCACATTAGGATCAACTGAGAAGATTTAAAAAAAAACAAAATCCATACTTCTGAACCCCATTCCATTTCAATCGTTTTAGTTCTGCCCTTAATTATCTTTCACCAGAACAAGAGAAATGCCTTCGTACCACATCATTTTGAATCTTAAATCTCAAATATCAGTTCTACAGACCCCCAGGTAATGCACTCAAAAGAAAAATAATCCCAACACTCTGGGGGGCTGAGGCAGGAGGATCACAAGTTCAAGCTCAGCATGGGCAACTTAGTAAGACCGTGGCTTAAAATTTAAAAAAATAAAAAATAAAAGGATTGGGGATGTAGTTCTGCGTGAAGGCCTTAGATTTAATCGCCAGTACGTACCGCCACCACCAAAAAGGCATATGATCTTGTCATATTCCTGATGAAAAATTTTAATGGCTTTTTCTTTCCACTGAGTGGCAAATTTATCTTCATGTATTCATCCTCTCATGCTTTTTATGTGGATCTAAGTTTCAACCCTATATTACATTTCTTCTCTAAATAGAATTAACGTTTCTTATAAGGCAGGTCTACTAGCCACAAAGTCCCTCAAGTTTGTTTGTGTGATAAGTTCATTTATTTCTCCTTAACTTTTGAAGAGTAACACTGCAGGACACATAGTTCTAAGTTTATCTTTAGTTCTCTAAATAATATAAAAATTTCATCCATTTTTCTTTTCCGAACAGAAGCAAGTTGTAGTTCAAATGTTCACACCCTTAGAGCTAAGGTGTTTTCCCTCCCCCTGGCTTCTTTGCAGAATTTTTCTCCATCTCTGAAGTTTACTTATACATACCTATCTGTAGATTAATGAGACATTTATCCTGCATAGAGCTCTCTTGGTTTCCTGATACTGTAATTTTATCTTTGACAATAACTTGCAGAAAGTCGTTGTTTCAAATATTACTTCTTTTCTGTTCATTCTTGTCCTTCTTTTACTGCCATTACACTTGAGTTACACTTTTTCTAGTTGTCTCATAGTTTTTGGAGACTTCTTATTTTCCCAGTCTTTTTTCTCTTTGCCATTTCTGTTCTGGAATCTCCAGCTGAGATATTCTTCCCTTAGCCATGTCCAGTCCGCTAGCAAGCCTTACAAAGACATTCTTTGTTTCCATTAATGTTTTTGATACCTTGATTCTTTTGATACTTCTTCAGAATTTGTACTTCTCAGCTTACATTGCTTACCTGTTCTCACATGCTACCTATATTTTTACTCTAAAATTTTAGCATAGGAACTGTCTTAGTTAGATTTTCTAGAGTCAGTGGTTTGTAAGAGAGCAAATTTAATACAGGACATTGTAAGTTATACTATTCACTCACAAGCCAAATTCAGGAAGTGCCAAATATCTATCTAAGCACTGGAGATCCAAAAGATCGAATCAAGGACTGGGAGCCCACAGCACTGTCCCATGTACGTCCATGTCCGCAGATGATGGCTACAGAAATCGTTACTGGAACCAGGATACGCTGCAGAAGAGATGACAACCAGAGCTCCCCTAGAAAGTAAAATTACCCAGCAACAGCAGCCATCCTTGACAACAGCAAGGCCTCAAGTTCCTTCCTCAATGAGAACAGCCGAGTTCCTTTCAGGAGAACCAGCCACAGCAGAGCTTCTCCTGGAAAACAGCCCACCAGCTAGCTTCTGCTCCCACTCTGCTTTATGTTGCGTCAGCAACAATCCTCAGGTGGATCCTCTATGCCCAGAACCACACCAACTCAGTCCAGTTGGGCGTTCTGGCTCAAGTTGACCACATTAAGTCTACCACGGTAACCATCATTTTTAATAAGTTACCGTTCTCATCATTCTAATAGTCTTGCCATGTCTGACTCAGATTCTACACTTGTTCAGTCTCTGTAGACTGTTTGTGTGTTTGTGGGGCTTTTTGCCCTTTAGCATATTTTACAATTTCTTTGTGAAATATGGACATGATATGCTAGGTTAGAGGAACTGAGTTAAGTAAGCTCTTAGTGGTAATATGTGGGGAAGAGGAGGGATTCGCCAGTCTTGTGATTAGGTCTCAGTTCTTTTATAAGCCTGTGTCCTGAACTGTGCACTTCCCCAGGGCTTCCCAGTCCCCACCTCTTCAGTGAGAAAGGCTGGCCAAAGGGGTCTGAAATTGAATATCTCATTACTCAGGTAGTTTAGTCTCTGATAAAACACCAGCAGGTTAGGCTCTGGTAAAATTTCTTCTGAGATCAGACCTTCTAAGAATAAAATGCCGTGGAATATTTCAAAACATTTCCTTTTCCCCCTACACTGGAAATCCGAGTGGATTTTCTCCAATATTTAGTGAGAGGACCAGGTAAGTCTCTTCAAGGTAAAACTAGCGGAAGTATCTGGGCCCTCATGACTGAGTGAGTGTATCCCCGGAGATTTTAATTCTCAGACTTGTCCACATTGAGTTTCCAGCAATCCATCAATTACAGTTCAGGTTTCCCAGCCCTGGCAGTTTCCTATAGAGGTTTCTAATCCTGTATTTCTATGGTAGTAAACTGTAATTTCCTGTATCCACCTATTTGTCCCTTCGATTTTAGTGGCAAGAGTTTTTCATGCCACTTAACTTCTTTGAGAGGTCTAAAGGCAGCTGTTGATCTTTTAGTTTGTTCAGCATTTTCATTGTTTTGGGAAAGAGTGGCAAATTCTAAGATTGAATCTAATCTTCAATATAGTAATATAAAGTGGTTCTTCCTCTGGTTTTAAGATATCTTAATCTACATTCCACATTTGTCTTCTTTTCTGGGTTAATTTTACTTTCTAGAAGCAAATATTTCAGTCAAATATTCAGCATCAACTCACCGGTGGATATGGACTGCCGTAGTTTCTTCAACATACTTCCTTTTTAAGTGTATAATCTGCCTACCTCTTTGCCAAGAGAGGACTGGGATGTGACTGCTTTTACAAATTACACATTATGGAAATAATATCATAGTCAGTTCTGGTACCATTACTTGAGAGAACTAGAATCTTTTGCTTCCCCCTCTCAAAGTGTGAAGTCGCCAAGCCTGATCATCCTTCTGATGACCTTCTGTGACATAAACCAGAAGCGGAAGAGAGGACCAGAGAAGTCCAGACTTCTGGTTATCCCCCAGAGGGGTAGGTACATAAGAGATTCTGTCTTACAGCCCATTCACCAAACTTACCTAAATGCCAAGTAACTCCAGTCAAGGCCACTTGAAGCTGAACCCTTCAGGGATTCCTGAGATACTTATTCATAAGACATGACAAATCCTTGTTATTTTAGTATATTCAATTTTGAGTGATTTATTCCAAGGTATTGAGTAATGAAGTAGTGTGAACTTAGTCCAGCCTGGGAGTTCACAAATGCTTTCTGCAAATGGCCTAGCAGTAAATATTTGAATTTCAGGCCATCTAATCCCTGTGTAAACTATTCACTTCTGCCATTGCAGTACAGTAACAAGGAAAGCAGTATGTAAATAATGGGTGTATAACTGTCCTTTCCTCATATCTTCTTGACATAAAGAGAGGATAAGCAGAATTGGCTCTGGTCACTAGCTAACTTCTGCTCTACACAAGATCTGAATGTCTTCTTCAACATATAACTTAGCTGCAGGTAAAAGTAGCAACTCATACAATGAACAAGCCCACTCATTCCAATTTACCATGAGCCAATGGATTCACAATTCAGACTGCTATAATTTTGGTTTTTGCTGAAGGATATTTGTTGGTTTACCAAAGATTTGAATATGAATGACACCATGCTGAGGTCTTAAAAATACAAGAGTTCATTACTCTAAGCTGGGTTCAAATACCAGAGACGCCATGCGTTTACTTGCTTTACATTTAACTCTGTATCACATAGGTTAACTGTAAAGGACTAGATCTGTTTTATAACAACTACACTCAGAATTGCAAGACTCAGTCTGATTCTTGTTTCTGCTAAGCTCCAAAGTATCAAATGTAATCTCCTTGACTTTCTCAAACTGTGAATTCCCTTGTTAACCTTAAAGCCCCCAAATGTACTTTCCCAGTTTTGCTTACACTTCTGAAAGCTGATGATCGAAATCTTCCTTTCCACCACTGTCTTTCTACCACCATCCCTCTCCTTTCTTTTGAATTACTTCTCCTGATGAGCCCGAGTAAAGGAATATAGAAACTCTCTCCTAACTGTTAGAAAGCTGCACAGTCACCTCTTCTAACTAAAACCCTTGTTAATGTGGAATTAAGGCTTTCTTCTGTTCCATTGTAGTAATTTTTTTATTTCATGAATTTTTGATATAACCCTAATTTTCCAGTATTACATTTTTTCTTCTTTTAAATGAGTATCAGAGCAGGCAAATTCATATTTAGAAAGATTGTATGTAATATTCTATTTCAAAGGCCTACTAGTTTGAAAGCATTCATTTGATCCCCATCCTCTTTCTTGCACCTGCCCAGATACAATTTATTAAAAATTAATACATTTTGCTCTTAATGCAAAATATCAAAAAGAGATTGAACTCTAAGAAACTTTATCTGGGTTCTCTTTTTTCCAATTTTTTGTGTGTCTGTGTTTCATACAGATTTGTCGATGTTTTTGTGGTTTTTTAAGGCTTTACGCATTTTATTAAAGTATGGCACATCAAAGGGTCCACTAGTTTGGAAATAGAGCTCTGTGAGTTTTGAAAGCTGTATACAGACATACGACCATTATGAAGTCAAAATACACAATGGTTTCCTCGTATCGCAAGTTCTTATTTTTTCGAACATAAGCTTCTGGCAATTTTGACACACTTTTGTATCTACAGTTTTTTGTTAGTTTGCTGTTTTTCCTTTTTCAAAATATTGCACAAGAAGGATCTTGTCATCTAGTGTTTCGTGCTTATTTTCTTTCACTTGTCATAAAATATTGGAGATGATTCATTTTGTGATAAGCACGTTTCCTTTCCTTGTGCTGCTGTGCTGCTTTCTATAGCATGAATCTGCCATGCTTTATAACTTAATTCAACGACATGTTTGTAGTTTCTGGTTTTTCTAAAGTAAACATTAAGACTAAAGAATCTACAAGCATTCTGGCTGGGATTGAACTATGTGACCTCACCCAAGTTCACAAGTTGGAACTCTAACCCACAATGAGACTATATCTGAAACAGAATGTTAATGAGATAACTAAGGTTAAATGAGCTCATATGGGTAATACATAAATTTATTCATGTCATTATAAGATGAGGAAAACCTAGCAGAATTCTCTCTCTTTCTTCATGCTGTCAATGAAATGGCAAGAAGGCAGCTGTGTAACCAGAGGACTCACCAGAAACTAACCTGCTGGCTCCATAATCATAGACATCTAGCCTCCCAAACCGGCAAAAAGGTAACATGTGTTCTGTGGAGTACTACAAAGTCATAAAGGAAGATAAGTTTGAGTCATTCATAGGAAAATGAGTGAACCTTGAAACCATAATCCTTAGTGAAATAAATCATACAGAAAAGTTTAAATATCATATGGCTTGTCTTATATGAAAAACTCAAATTATAAATAATTCTAAGAGTAAAATAAGAGATAGGTAATAGGAAAGAGGGAAAAAAACCTTGAGTTAGGAAGAGGAATCCAGACATGGAGGAAGAAGGGAGGAACTAAAGAGAAGAAGCAGCAGAAACGATTAAGATGCAATATGCACATGTAGCAACTCCCTATGATAAATGTATTCATTATGTGTTACGAACATGTATGAATTGTAGAAAATCTAAAGAAACATCTGTTGTTTAAGCCATCCAATCTGTAGTATCTTGTTATGATAGCCTAAGGCAACTGATGCATTTTTATTTAGGTTTTTGTGTGGACAAAGTTGTCATTTCTCTTGTGTATCTAAGAATGGGAATGCCAAAAGGTAGAATAAGTTTATGTTTCATAAGAAATTGCTAAACAGTCTCCCTTAGAGTCTGTATCATTTTTACTAGTGCCAGTAATAAATGGGGCCCCTAATTGCTCCTGATCCTTAGGGAGATTTGATATTGTTACCTATGTACACCTATTTTTCTATATGTGTGTATGTATCATCTATCTATAATAATTACCTATCTGCTATATCCTGATTGTTCTAATAAATGTGTGGTGTTATTTTATGGTTTCCACTTGCATTTTTCTATTAACTAGTAGTATTGAACATTTTTATGTGCTTATGTGCCATCTGTGTATCAATTTTGGTATTCACATTTTCACCTATTTCTATGAGGTTCTTTTCTTTTATTTTTTCATTAAAAATGTATTATAGAGATAAGCTTTTTGTCTGATAGGAGTTTTGCAAAAATATTCTAGAAGTGGGGCTTATCTTTTCATTTTAACAGTTTCCTTTTTTCCAAACTAAAAATTTCACTTTGGATGAAGAACACTTTCTATATATACAAAATGATTACTATCAAATCTATAAAATCTATGGATTTAAGATCATACAGACTTTTCCCCTAGCTTTTTCTATATTTTTTGTTAAATAAATTTTATTGTGTGTATTTAAGGCATAAAAACAATGTTAGATAATATGCGTGTATCATAGAATTGTCTGTATCATAAAAGAATTTACATATTCGTCATCTTACATATTTAACCACTTTTGTTTCTTATGATAAATGAGTAGATTTTAGCTACTCTAGCTAAAAATAGTGGATACATATGTAAGATGATGACTATAGTTTTCATGTTCTTTGGTTTCATTTGATCTTTTCTTTTTCATCCTACATATTTTCTCTTTTGTACTTTTGACCTACATCGCTCAGTTTATTCCTTTTCACCCTGACCATGGGAACCATCTCACAAGTATATCTGTTATCCCATAGCATTATTCACAATAGCCACGATACAGGATAAACCTCAAGTGTCCATCAGTGGAAAAATGGATAAAAAACTGACATGAACAACAACAACAACAAAAACAAACAAACAAAACATATATATAAAATCTCCCAGATATACCGGATACATTCCTCAATACAAGTTCTATGGGAATTCAAAAAAGTTGTTGTGCTATTTTTGTGTAGAGTACTCTGTAAATGCTGGTTATCTTGTTGGATTGTTCTATTTGCTGATTTTTGTCTAATTGTTCACTTGATTAGCCAGAAAAATATTTAGGTCTCCAAGTACAATTTTGAGTTTATCTGTTTCTCCTTATGCATCTATCAGTTTTTGCTTTGCATATTTTACAAGTCTATTATTTGATGATACACATTTGGAATTGTTGTGTCTTTATGGTAGATTTATCCTTTTACTGCATAATGTCAATTTCCATCACTGTTTATTTTCTTTCCTCTATAGTGTAACTCATTTCTTATTAATTTAATCATTCCTGTCTTGCTATATCGATTTCTAGATTTTTGTTTTGAACTTGCTTTTGAATAGCATGTGTTGGCATGCTCTTTAGTTTATTTCATCAATCTATTTCTTTTTATTAGAATACTTAGAATATTCATACTTAATTCAATTAGAGATGTTTAAAATTAATCTCTGCAATTTAATTTTTCATTTTTTCTTTCTTCTTTTATTGTTCTGTTTTTCTCCTCCCTACCTGTGGATTATTTTTGAGAATTTAACTCTGATTTATTTATAGTATTTTTTATTGTGTCTCTCTGTATAGCCATTTTTAGTGGTTAGTTTAGGAACTATATTATTATATTTGTAAAATGGTCCATTGATATCATCAACATCTACTTTTAGTGAAATGTGAAACTTTACCTTGCATCATCCCCTTTTGCAATGCAGCTGTTTGAAATATTCCTGAAATGTGAATTTCAAACCAAATCAATGCTATACATTTGTTTTTAGCATCTAATACAATTTATAGAACTCAACAGAAAGAAAAAATATTATATTCATATATTTTGTCCACTGTGTTATTTTTTCCTTCCTTATAGTTCCAGATTTTGTATTTTATTATTTCTTTCTCTTTAGAAAATTCCAATTAACCATTTAAAAAATTATATCATCACCCTATACATGGATTCTTTTAGGTTTCCTTCATATTATAATGCCTTGAACCCCTTCATTCCAGAAAAAAAAAATTATTGCTGGATAACATGTCTGCTTTGACAGTTATTTTGATTTTTCCATTTGAAAAATGTACCATTTCCTCTTAGTCTCTCTTTTCTGATTAATCCATGGCCATTCAAATTGTTTTGGTCTCTATGGTAATTTGTCATTTAATTTTCAAATGTTCTTTCCATCTTATTTTCGGACATATTATTTTAGGCACACTGGCACACATGGTTCTTTTTATGCAGTTCTTCTGGTTTTTATTTGTGCTTTAGCCTCCCACTCTTCTAGTCATTTGTGCACTTCTGTTCCTATATTCTGCCTTTGGGGCAAGGCCATAGGAGAAAGGGGAAGAAAATAAGTAAACTCAGCCTTTTGTGAGTTACTTTCCATGATTTACTTGCTCTTATTTATTTTTCAGCCTCCTCAGATAATTGCTTTTCGAACATCATCCAAAATTTTTCACTGTAATCAGTAAGAGAGAGAGCCCACAGTGGATATATTCTACTCTGTTAGAAGCAGAACACCCTGGGTTTTTAATTTCTCATGAATCAAATGGTTCTAAAAATGTTATTTGTTCCATTGAAGATATTTTTGCAATATAGAGTCACACTTGATGGGAACATGGCTTTAAGAAAAAGAAACTAAGTAAAATTAATAAATGTTAATTATTAACATTTTTGTTGCTACTATTCCTGAGGATAAATTATCTAGGTGTACTGCAATAGAAATTAGTTTTAACCATTAGTACTTCATTTTTTGAAAATTCCCCCTAATGTAGACATTTTAAATAGCATGCCACTTTTATAAAAATGCATCGCATATGTTTGATTATAATAATGATTGAGATAGTCAGTCTGATGGATAAAAATCCACAGAACAATAAATCAGAAAGGTATTAAGTAAAACTATAAATATGATTCACCTTTTTTATTTCATTTATTAACATTTATTAACTCAACTCATTATAATTCTGAGACTTTTGTTAACAAGAATTAACATTGTCTTTCTTTAGATTTAACATGCACGTAAAAATTAAATATATGTTCTCATCCATTCTTTGCTTATAATCCAAACAGAAATAGCTGTATGGTATATTAAAGGGGTTATTACAAAAACTGAGCATAACCTCCAAACAGATTAAAAGAACATATCTATTATTAATTCTGATGTTACCAAGCATATTAAATGTTGTTTTACCTGCTACAAATAATTGAACTAGAATAAGCACTGTATGTGCAAATACTGAGAATTAGGCATGCTGTTGATCAATGTAGTAGATGTTTTGAGTTCTGATTGCCTTAAAGCAGAGCCATAGATCGGCTTATATATTTATACATAAAAATAACATTAAACAGCCTTTCAAATCTTAGCTTTAAACTATCTTTCAATAGTTTTTCAGAATATAAACTTAAGCAGCTGTCAACATCTATAATTCAATTCAGTATTTTTAAAGCAATCATTGATCGTTTGTATTTAATAATGTATCAAATGTGAATGAAGTTATTTTTTATTTATTAATTTATGAAGAAAATGTTACTTGACAATTACTACAAGATTTTAAATTGTGAAGTGAAAAAATATAGCTCCTAGACTTCAAAAAATATAATTAAAATTTTAAAAATTATACACTGAAGAAATATTGAATCACTAAATCAGGGAGGATATTTAAATGACCTTAGATGATGAAAATTCTGCCATTTATTTTTACTCACCTATGAAGTAATTTTAAGATTACATTTTTTTCAAACTCCCACAGCACTGTTAAATTAGTACTTTAGACAGAAGAACTGTATATCAAAAAAAAGAAAAAAGCAGGGATTGAAACATCTCTTACATATAAAACACTAGAAGTTATCTAGTTAATAGTTCATTAACTGTCAACTAGGTGAAGGAATTGTCCCACCTCAAAAATAATAACAATATTTTAGTTAGAATCATATAATTTTAATAACATATTACTAAAATATGTAATAATTCACAGATAATAAAATACATAATAAAGTCTATAGAATTACAGACTTTATATTATCACATTACCCGATGCTGGTTAAAGCATACCTGAATTTTGTAATGTCTGTGTTTTCTTTTTTTATTTATTTTATTTTTTTTTTTTTGTCTTTTGGTGCCGGGGATCAAACTCAGGGCCTGGTGCTTGCAAGGCAAGCACTCTAACCACTGAGCAAAATCCCCAGCCCCCTGTGTTTTCTTTAATGAAAGATAAAATCTTTAATGATGAATCAACTCAAAATATGTCAAACGAGAAATAGACTAAACAAAATAGCTAAGAATGGGGAAGAGTCAATTCCTCAATCAGTTGAAGGTTGCCATTGGGAAGTTTGGGCAAATAATTGCTGCACAATCACAGAACAATTTTTAAAAAGTTGAATAAGAAAAGAAGTATCCCTTTTTATTTGATCTGGTATAATAAGTAATCGTCCCACAAGATATTTGCTTTCAATAACACTCTCATGGTTGTGCCCACTTGGGTAGCACATATGCTAATATATCATTCTCAGGGTTAAACATTTTTAGAAAACATGGAATATCAAAAATTCTTAGAAATTTACAAAACATTTGTACATTTTCAGAGTTAGTTTCCTTTCACATGGCTAATCTCCTTGGCTTGGAAAGCGTGTGCAGTCATGTTCCTAAAGTCAGTCATTGATCACTCATCAACATAAACTCTCTGCTAGATTTGACTGGCTGAGGATAATTAACACTCCAGTCACTTGGGAAAATTCAACATCTTAGAGGTTCCCTCCCAGGAATGTGGGACAAATGACAGCCAGATTTTTTATTGCATAAGGCATATCCCTGAAGAAGCAAGAAAGTATCCGGATCAAGCTAATAATATTAGGATATCTATCAGAAGAATTTCAATCTTAATCTATACTGACAACATTCAAGTAATAAATGATAACATTCAGGCCCTGAGCTGTGCTTCCATGGGAAGAGGAAGAGAGGTCGAAATTGAGTAAGGAAGAAGGAAACTATAAGTCTATTGCTGGTTTTTGAGCATTGATTTCCCATTAAGCTGTGTGGGTTGGAGGTTAATGTGATTCATACTTTACATTAGGCTAAATTAATTTCTGAGGATGAGATTAACAGTGACTTGGAAGCTTTGATTTCTGCCCTAAATTTTCTCCAATGGCAGAGATAAGAAATCCAATAGATTAGGCTTAAAAAGGAATGGAAAAAACAAAACTGTTTCATGATTTTGTCCTTCTTTAGTTTGTAAATATCAATCCCCTAAGAAAGTTCAATTTAACTTTCCCTTCCCATGCTCAAACATTTTGTACATGCATTCTAAAGTGATTCTGATAAAGCAATATAAGACTGGCTGGACTCATACTTGACTTCACCCACCTTCTGACTGAATTTCTATCAAGTTCAGGTATGAAAGAATCACTTGAGATCCGAAGGATGGAGGAATTCAAAGCAGTCACAGCTCGCTTCATTCCTCTGTCCCTTGGCATTGGATTTCATTCTGCTACTCTTTTGAAACTGAATTGTTCTCATTAGTGCATGTTTGCAGTACATAATGTTGTCATTCCTTGGGTGGAGCTGGCACATGTAAGGCAGGTAGCCATGAAACAGCACACATTTATATATCAGAATAATTCAAATATTTTTCTACATTAACTCATGTAATTCTCTCAATAATCCTATATATTGATTTTTTATGATCAGCATTTTACAAGTAACTAAACTAAGACACACAAAGTAAATTTTTCAAAACAGTCTGTAAATCTTAGAACCAAAGTATTTATCCAAATATACCACATCCAAAATCTGCATTATTCATCATTATTATTCTGTGATATTGAATTAAAATCATATTAATGTAAGACATGTAAAGGCTAATCTACTGAAAATTTTTAATTATATATTTGAAGCACAAAATTAAATAGTAAGTTAATACAGATACCTTAATTGCTTTCGTTCATTCCCCTATTTCCTCCCCCTTCCCTCCCCTCTCCTTTCCTCTCTTCTCCTTTTCTCTCCTCCCTTTTTTCCTCTTCATTTTCATTTTCTTCCCTTCCCTTCTCTTCCATTCCTCCCCCTCTCTCACAAATTCAAACCCAGGACTGATTTTATAATGCCTTTTTGACCCAGTTTTACATACTCTATTTTTTTTTAATTCAAAAAAATATATATTTTTGCCAATGGAATCTCCTATGGGACTCATTGCGTACTTTGACTGTGCTTCACCCACCGCTTTCTAGAGTGACCTTTGCCTTGACTTAGCATCTGTGACACTAGAACCCTCTAATTCTCATCTTATCCCACATCTTCCTTTTGACCCATTGCAGGGTGATGTTCTAACTATTTCACTGCTCACACTTTAAATATAAATAGATGACAACATTCTAGATAATAGCACTTTGTGGATGAGAAATTGAGCAAAGTAAGTGGTATTTGAAAAGAAATTTGAGAGGTGAGCTGTAAGTTAACAAAGAAGAAATAGAAGGAAAATTACCTCTGAAATAAGATGCAAAAGAGGAGTTAATTCAAGTTATAAGTTTGTTAAAGTTAAAAGATGAAAAAGGAATATGTATTTATTAAGTGGCATATAAGTACTTTTTACTTTCTTCACTGTCTTTAAACTAGAATTACAGTATTCCCAATGGGACATAAAGTTACTTTTAATGAGATAAAGAATGGCTGAACCTAATTGACCTATCATTAAGAATACTGGGGAGATTCAAGAATATACCTAACTCTTAGTTGAGGCAGAAGACAAAGAGATAGGTGAGTAACACTATATCACGCAACTTTTGGAGTTATTATAGTACAACAAATGGAAACAAATAGAGCATTTGTACTCAGATGTACTGGAATGTTTCTTTATTCTCCTGTACAGGCTTGACATAGACACAATTCAAAGGGAAGAAGGAAGAAAGAAAGGAAAGAAAGAAAGAAAAAGGTTGAGGTTGCAATACTCTGTTGTATTCAACTAATAGAGATGGCTTCGGTGGATGAAGGGAGATAGCTCCCTTCTTAAACTACTTACAGGCATAGTCAGTGAGTAGGTACCAAGTAGTTTATTTGAATTTTATAGAAGCCAATAGGAAAGCATAAAGTCATGAGAAAGATTCATTTTAAAGACTAGAAAATAACTAGTGAACAATTAATGCCTTAAATTCACTGAGCATGTAAAATACATGAATCAACAGAACTTGCACTGAAGGCTGGAACTAGAACTATAATGGATTATAGATATATATGCCAAATTATTCAGGAAATTTAGAGTCTTGTGAAATATATTTACATGTCTATATTTTCATTTATAATTTCTAAATAGAAAGTATTAAAATATAGTCAAAAGACTTTCTAAAACAGTGAACACTATTTCTATACCACCTGAATATATAATCCTTATTAAATACCTGAACATGAGCAAAGTTTCCCTATACAATCATTTCCTATTCCTTTAGAAATCACTGAGTCTCTCAACAATTATAGTCTAATTACACAGCTGTGGTTATTTATATATACACTCGAATAAGAAACAATGCAGATATATATGTTTGTGTTAATCATGTGCTGTTTCATTAACAGTTACAGGAAAGATACTTTATGTAACAATTTTCTACAAAATAAATAATATCATTTAAGTCACTAGCATTATCATAAAATTGCCTCTTGCATTGTACCTTATGTGGAGAGGATAGCTCATGAATTCACCAAACTGCAAAGACATTTTTAATAAGCTGATAATCTACTCTGAATAATGAATCTTAGTAATGGCAATGTAGGAAAATGTATGAGAGATGGCAAAATATATATTTTGACTCTGTATCTATATGTACAAAGCAAGGCACTCTGATCTGAATTGTCAGTAGGAGATTTTTGTTTCAATTCATAAAGACTAAATTCACATTTTTGAAGTGAGTTATTACTGCATATCTTCATTTAAGGTCAGGCAAAATTTTGAACATGTTAATCAAAGAGAATACTTATTGTCATATCTCACTTCTGACATTTAAGAAAAACTCTTCATGCAAATTAACTATGTGACTAAACTGCCAAAAGAGTGTATCAAATACTCAACACAGAAATACAACGAACTCCTCTATATTGACTGAAGTCCTTCATGTGCCTTCTCTCAAGTGCAAATTAGACTTAGATTTCTCCTCTTTGAAGTAGAGTTACCCTTGTACATATGCTGCTTAAAGCATACTGATGTCTATCGTGAACCAAAATTAAAGTATCACTTTAAAATATTTCCAGGCCCAGTGTTTTTAATTCTATAAAAATAAGCCCAATCCAAAAGGAATAGTACATTCATCAAGCAATTTTTTTAGAACTTATAATTGGCTTTTTAAAACTCATAATATCAGTTAATTTCACCACGAGATAATTTCCTTCAAATAGTTGACTTCGTTATCACATTTGATTTTTTAATGATTAACTACCTATTTTGCTCTAATTTACAGAGTCTATTTATTATACAAATGGTACTTCATCAAATAGGAGCTTTAATTGGGTATAACTGGAATGGAGGATGTTCCTATTTGTGGGTTACGGACCTGGGATGTGGACAGATAAGCACTGGAGTCCAGGCCCTTCTCCCCTCAGCAGCGCGCACTCCGAGGAGACTGCCCATCAAGTGTAGCAACTGCTTACACTCACGAGAGTTTATTTTGCTAAAGAGAGCATCGAATCTAAGACTCTTTTATTTATCCAAAGTGTCTACTGGCAATCAGGTACAGCAGAAAACAATATGTTGTTTAATCAAGGGTGTTTTCCCAAAAGTCGAAGAAATAGAGCCAGAATAATAGACGAGGCTGGGATGACACAGAGAGAAGGGGGGTTTTTATTCCGGTTCAGTAAATATTTGCTTAGCTTCTACTATATCCCATTCTAAAGCTGTGCTGTTGATTCAAAAATGAGTAGAACATGGTATTTCCCCTAAGAGAGCATTCAGATTCTACTCTTCTTTATGTGGAGGATTTATCTTTGATCATGTCATTTTGTTCTCTATTTTGACTTCAAATATAACTGCCTTTTAATGCACCAAAGAGCATCAGATAATTTAAAGAACAAAATATTATTGCACAGTTCTGTGAAAGTATGTCATTAATCTGTTTTCTAATTTTAGTATAATTATCTCCCATTATGGCCCGATAAGCAGAACAATGAAACTTCACCTCATGTTTTCTTACCTTAATTTCTAAAAATCGGTCTGTTTGACCATAATTATTCTGGCATCAGAATAAACCTGGATATTATTGTTTATTCAATACAAGCATGTGAGATGCCTGATAACTTTCATATGACAAAAAACAATGCAGAAAATGTCATTACATTTCTGTACAGTCATAAACTTTACACAAAGTGTAAATTTGTATGCTGGGAACACCAGAGGATATGGTCTCTGAATTAATGCCAGTGTGGGAAGGAAAAAGAGCAGGAAAATGTAGGAAAAAATTAGGCTACTATGTTGTCAGTCAGGGATGAGCTGATCTCATCTCTTAGGTAGTTCTAGACCCAGGACGGTCTACAAAATTGGCCCTGGGTAAGACCTAGTGAGCAGGTGATGTATTATCCAGTCATGGGACACAGGAGACCTTAGAAAGAGTAGTCTCCTCGTGGGCTAACAAATCTCTTCAGCAGTGGATGATTTCCTGAAGAAGACACAGCACTCCAGCACCATTGTCAGCTCTCTCAACATCAAGAATAATCTGAGCTTCAATTCTGAAAGGTGGCAGAAGGAACATTGGTGAGGCTGCCTGCTTCATCTATTACTCTCGTTTAAGCTGAGAAATATTCCTTTTTATCGTGCTTTTGAAATTACTATGTTGGGATACATTTGTTCACTGAAATTCCAGATACTTCTTCGATATCACAAAATCCAGAGCCCTGTAGCTCTAAGACGTGCTATTCATCTAAATGGCACATTCTGATCCTTTCTTTTTCTCCCTACATATGATTCTTGTCTCAAATCTTATTCATACAGTTGCTTTTAAACATATTTGGCTATCTATTAAACAGTTGTTCAATTGGTCATACATCTATTAAAAGAAGTAGAGGATTTTTTAAAAGCAAGAGTGAATATAACCGAATAGATTGCAAATAGCTACTGAAATATTTGCAGGAGTGTGATTAGGGGGAAATAAAAAACTTCTACTGATATGCCTTTGACTAGATTATCAGATATTTTTTTTTCCAGTTTCAATGCAACTATTTGGGAAGACATAGTGGTAAACAACGATCAGTTTTCACAGATAAATAAATGTTACTCATTGTGAAAATATACAGTAGCATAAAAAAAGCAGAATGTATGTTGACATGATAGTAGTAAATTGATTTGCTGAGTTTTGAAAAACCTAAGACTTATTGTACAATGCAGTATTGAAAAGTAATGAAAATAAGAATTATACCTTAAATAATTGAATCCTATGGAAAAACATCATTGGGCACTTTTCCTGAAAAATGCTAAGAGATACCTCTTAGTGGGTCTTACTCACTTTCTTAGTTACTGAGACAAAATACCTGACACTCCAAATTTAAAGGAGAAAAGCTTTATTTTGGTTCATAATCCATAGTTTTTGTTATATAGGGAGTTGGCTCCATGGCAGGACAAGGTGGCAGAAAGACGTTGCAGAGAAAAATATGCTCATGGGACCATGGCCAGTAAACAAAGCAAGAATAGGAAGGAGCCTGGAAAGGAGATAAACACTTCCAGGCCATACCCACAGTGACCCTCCTTTTCCACCCAGGGCTCAGCTCCTGTGGTGGACTGATATGGTCACTGTGAGCAGGAACACCCAGCTGGACTGAGTTGGTGTGCGTCTAGGCATAGAAGATCCACCTGAAGGTTACTGCCAACACAACATAAAGGAGACCAGGAGCAAAAGATGGCACTGGCTGTTTCCCAGGAGAAGCTCTGTTTTAGCTAGTTCTCCCAAAGGGGACTCAGCTGGTCTCCTCACAGAAGGAGCTGGAGGCCTTGCTGTCATCGGGGATGGATGCCGTTGTTTCAGGGGAGCTCTGGTCTCCATCTCTGCTGCAAGCATCATATCCTGGTTCCAGTATATATTTCTTCAGGCTTTTAGTGCAGACACGTATGTACATGGGACATTATTGTGGACTCTCAGCTCTTGATTAGATCTCTTGGTTCTCCAGCGCATACACAGATATTCTGCACTCTTCCTGAATTTGGCTTGTGTGTGTGAATGTTGTAATTTGCACTTGTCCTGCTTTAAATCTGCTCTCTTGCAAACCATTGACTCTAGAAAGTTAACTGATATAGCTCCTAATAGCAAGTTAACTATAAGCTCCATAATGCAATCACATTTCCAAAAGCTCCTCCTATGAATATACAAAGCTTTGAAGATCATCTAGTTATAAACTGTAACATAGAAGAAAGCAATTTTTTCTCTATTCCTCTGAAAACTACCTTTAAAATGTACAAAAGGTAATAAAAGTTTTACTTCACCTCCCACATCTATAGTATAACTGTTTATGATTGGCAGAGTTGTCATTTTACTCACTATATCTGTAGCATTGTCCACTTGATAAAATTTGAAGAAAAATTATCAACCAGGCATCATGGAAATGTCGATAGTCTGTTCTGCGGAGAGTCCAGTGGATATCAGAAAATATAACTTAAAAAAACAGAAACTATAGATATTCACATAATATTTATTCAAATACAAAAGTGATGGTGTCATTTGAATAGCACACATGAAACCAGAAAAACTAAAGAACAATGTATTACTTTTTTGGATGAAAATGAGACCATCTGAGGTTTTACGCACAAGTTTTGATGTGAAGCACTATTCATAGTTACTGGTTAGGCTGCGAAACAAAAAATGTTGTCCAAGGTAGGATATCCTCAAAATTATTTACATATTTCAAAAATTGTACTGTATATATTATTAATGTTTCGATTTGTGGGCAATGATGATTACACTCATTATGGTAAGTTGGTACATGTATATAACTCATCTTAATTCTTTTTTTTAATCCCCTTTCCCTCTCCTTCCCTCCCTCCACCTCTTGGTCCCTTTCTCATTTGAAAAAGATCTATCTCCCTTTTTCCTATTATCTATCTTTCATTTTGGTCTTTATTTATACTCTGAGTTTCTCGTATAAGAGAAACCTAGTGATATTTAAGCTTGTGTGTTTGATTTATTTCACTTAACATCATGGTCTCAATGTGCATCCCTTTCCCCACAAACAACTCAAGTTTATGCTTTATGGCAGAGTAGTACTGTACTGTGTATAAATACCACATTTTCTTTATCCATTCATCTGTTGATAAACTTAAAGGCCTCTTCCAAAATTTAGCTATAAATCTTGTGCTGCTATAAACATGGGTATGTATATATCACTGTAATACAGTATCTTTAACTCTTTGGTGAGGATGCCTATAAGAAGAATACCTCAGTCAAATGGAATTTTTAATTTCAGTTTTATTTCCATACTGCTTTCCATAGTGGTGGTATTACCATAGTTTACATTCTAACCAACAATGTAGAAGGGTCCATTTTCCTCTTAGCCTCACCAGCATTTTTTATTATTTGATTTCTTGATGATAGTCATTATTTCCAGGGTAAGAAGAAATGTCAAGGTTGTTTTATTTGCATTGCTATAATGGTCAGAGATGTTGAACATCTGTTTATATACTACTAGCAATTAGTAATTCTTCTTTTTTAGAAGTGTCTATTCATTTCAATTGCCAATTTTTTTAAATGGGTCTTTTATTTTGAGAGTCTGTAGTTATTTTGAGTTCTTGTAAATCCTAGATATTAGTCCTGTATCTGAGGTTAGCTAGGAAAAATTTTTCACATACTATAGGTCTCTTTGCTCTCTGGTTTCCTGTGCTGTGTTGAAGATTTTAATTTGATAGAATGCCATTTGTTGATACTCGATGTTATTTCTTGTACAATTGGTTTTCTGTTCAATAAACCCTTCCCTGTGTCTATGTCTTCAAGAGTTTTATATGTTTTGTCTTCTAACACATTAATAAAAGAAAAGATAAAGAAAGAAAACAGAGGGGGAAGATCCCTATAAAACTGATGATGAAAGAAAGAAATAAGAAGTGAATCCAAAAAAATATTCCTGCATGTTCTTGAATGTGTGGTTTCTTTCTAGTTCGCACATCATTGCCACCCACCAGATATGAGGGAGGAAGAGCACGTCACTGCTAAGACCTATTTTGTCCTCACACTCACTTTTTTTGTGTCACTGCTAGTTCCCGCCCTGTCTTTCGCACTAGGAAGAGTTGGTCAATGATCTCTGCCCTAATTCTGTAATCACTTCAGCAGCACCTATTTCCATGTTCCTCTGTGCTCCTGAAGTCGCAGCTTTCTCCGCCTGGCTCTATGGCCTCTGGGTTTGTGGCCCCCCACACGCTATATCCTCTCTGTCCATACAATCCAGAATGTGGCAATTGTCCAAGCTGAGCTGTATTCCTGCTTGCACTGGTAGATGAGGAAAGTGAACAGGCCACGGAGTTCTGTGCTGGATGTAGGGATAGCAGAGGCTCAAGCAGACTGATGGGCATAATACCAGCACTGTCAGACCCAGGTCCCCTGAAAGCCACACACAACCTGCCTGATCTTTTACCGTTAAAGGATGGGACCCCCTGTCCTTCCTGGCCTGAGCTTAAGTTTTTCAGGGTAGCAGGTCTATGTCTAGCCCTTTCTACAAGTGTCTTTTGTGTATACCTCCTACCTAGACACTGTGGAAGGGTGTTCTATAGCAAAAATTTTTAGAAGAGGAAGGAAATACAAATAAGCACTTTGCAAAATTACGTCAAAACTCCTGAATCACTAGTCTTTCTTCAATATTTTATAGTAGGTCCTGGTAAATTTTTTAGCTATCCCACTTCACATCATGCATCCACAAAAGAATACTGGTACTTCTCAGCAACCCGATTTAAGCATATGTTGAGCATTAAAGGAAAATTTTTATTTTGGGATGCACTTTTGGAAACAAGGAAGGCAGATGATGTATTAGAAACCATGAATAATATCTTTTCCAAGTAAAAGTGCTGAAGAGTTTCCCCCATTCTGAGCTCACATACAAAACATGTTGTGTAGTTCATCTAGTTTTGCTACATGAACGAAGGGCATAACTCCAGATGTCTTTGTGACTCGTGACTTTTTATGTGAATGTCCATTAGCATCAGTGCCTTTGTTAATGAGATCAGCTTTGTTTTCCTATGGAGATGGAAATCCTAACTTCACAATCAAGGTCAGGAGAAGGTTTTGATTAAAGAAAGTCACTGAAGAAACCACAGAACAGTAATTAATAACTTTGTCTAGGAGATAAATGGTGAGTGACTTTTTAAAAATAGAGTACAGTACAAAACTTAGCTTTGGACATAAATATCCCTTGCTTCTTGAATAAAATTGCCTTATTTTAGAATGAATCAAGAAAGAGGAACTATTTCAGTCCTTCACTGTCTTGGATAATTTTGGCCATATAATTATGAGATCTATCATTTTTTCAAGACCCTGAGGTCACCATTACAGATGCTGTTTTAAAACCCATGTGGTCTTTTCCATACTGCCACTCTGGAAGAGGAGACAAGGATCTAAATTATGCAAACTTTGGAAAGCTGGAAAAGTGCTTCTTCAAGATGGAATTGATAACTACAAAGTCTTGTCAATTTCTCTGTGGACAGAAATCTCCAGACACCGGAAAACAAAGAACACTTTAAAACATTTCCTTCAGCTGACTTTAGAATTGAAATGTGGATTCTTAATACCTTCCTTACTAATAGAGACAGTATTCACAATGCAGCCCTTAATCAAATTGACTTTAGCCCCAAGGATTTAGGAAAAAGACATATTGTGACATTGATTTAATTTAAAATACTCAAGAAGAATTCTGGCATTATTTGACACAATTCTACCTTTATCTGAAAAAAAAATAAGTAGGGAAATTCTGAGTATATTTGAAGCTACATTCATGAGCAAGTTTTGCATTTCCAAATTCATAAAACATGCAAAATATTGTTACTGTGTACGCTCACTGGTACTTAGTTTCACCAAAGTGTCTAAAGAAATTGTCACCCAGAAGTTTTTGACTCCTCAACATGATGCTTCTTTTATGAAAATGATAAAATGCAGTATAATTATAAAAATAACACATATTTGTGTCTGACTTCATAATTCATAATAATTATAATAATATGCTTTCCACATTTTTTTTAAAGAGAAATAAGTGACTCTGATACCTTAATTGACTTGTTTAGAGCAACACAACTAGGAAGTGGCTGACTCAGGATATCTGAAGTGTCTGTTTGGTCTAAAGCATTTGCTGTGCTGCTTCTTTTCAAAGGAGAGGAAAATAAAGGGTTCATGGAAATCAGGGGGAAGGATTAATTCTAGGCGGTCCCTTCCTAGAGGCTTCAAAATGAGCCTGTGTTTTAATGGGGTCTTGAAACAAGTGAAGTACTATATTTAATTATGGAGGGAAAAAAAGCATTCAATTCATAGCACAAAATGAGCAGAAACTGAAGGTCTATTTGTAAAGACATGCTGAGCTACCAAATAAAGCTTTTTACCTGAGCTTTTGAAAGATCGGTATGGTCATCTCACCTACAGGAAAGAAAGGAAAGAGCAACATAGCTGGAGGCTGAGGTTTGGGCTACAGGATTTTGCTATAAAAAACTTAGTTTGGATAAAAATACAACTAGAGAACGTATGTTCGGACTTTTAATTTTTTTATTAGTACATGTTTGTAGTACATAATACTCACATTCCTTGTGGGGAATTGGTACATGTCTTAATTCCTTTATTCATCTACTTTCTCTCCCTTCTATTCTCCTTCCATCCATCTGTTGATTCCTTTCCCTTATGAGAAAGATGTATCTCCCTACTTCCTATTATCTATCTTTTCGTTTTCTCTTCATTTATATTTTTGGTTTCTCATATAAGAGAAACCATGTGATATTTAAGCTTGAGTTATTTTACTTAACATTACTTATTTTACTTAACATTATGCTCTCAAGGTGCATCTATTTTCCAACAAATGACTCAAGGTTATCTTTCTTCATGGTATAGTAGTACTCCATGGTGGCAAGTGCCACATTTTCTTTATCCATTCATCTGTCAATGGACATATGGACCCCTTCCAAGTATTAGCTATTATGAATTGTGCTGTTATAGACATGGGTATGCATGTGTCTCTGTAATATGATGTTTTTAAGTCTTTGGGGAAGATACCTAAAAGGGAAGTCAAATCAAATTTCGTCTGTTTTATGAGGAATCTACCTACTAATTTCCTTAGTAGTTGTACTAAGTTTACATTTTCAGCAACAAGGTAGAAAGATTTCATTTTTCCTGTAGGCTTGCCAGAATTTTTATTATTTGATTTCTTGATGATGGCAATTCTTTCTGGGGAAAGATGCAACTTCAATGTTGTTTTAATTTGCATTTCTCTAATGGCCAGTGATGTTGAACATTTCTTCATATATTTATTGGCTGTCTGTACTTGTTCTTTGACAAGTATCAGTTCATTTCACCTGCTCATTTTTTGACTGGATCTTTTATGGGGGAGTCTAATGTTTTTGTTTGTTATATATTAGAGATATTAGTCCTCTCTCTGAGGAATAGCTGGCAAAAGTCTTTCCCATTCTGTAGGTTGTCTTTTCACACTACTGGTAGTTTCTTTTGCTATGCAGAAGCTTTTCGCTTTGACATGATCTATCACTTTGGTTTATTGGGTTCTATGACTCAGATAACCTATAATGAAAGGAAACCTTAAAATGTTGAGTATGATGAGGTTCGTTAGTCTAAGCATCTTAGTGTGGGCTGATAATGACTGAGGCCTCATTTTCCCCAAATTAAGCCTTTAGCAGTCATTACTAAGAGACACCCAACACCCCTTCAGTCCTTCTCTCTGCTGGCAAAATATTGGTTTTCTCACTTGATTTTCTCTTCTCTGAAGACTTATGGCAATGACTGTAGTTGTGCAAGCCAACCACATAGGTCTTAGACATTAACAGTTATTTATTCAGCCATAAGTACTTATTATTATTTTGGCCCACAACACAAGAACTATACCAGTACAACTAACTCAACAACACACTGGCTGCTAAAAGAATAGGAGGAAAAAGAGTCTAAGTCACAAAGTGACATGGATTGCTCAAAGCGCAGCTGAGTGACTTTATTTAGGGAGCTAAAATATTCTTTAATTTATAAGGTGCCAGAATTGGAGTTTTCTATACCCTGTAATAAAAACTATCATATCTGATAAGTAAACTTAGTAAGATTAACTCCAGGGAGGTAGATGCCCTTTCTCCTAAGGACAATAAAAGAACGGAATGTCATTTATTATTTACTTAAACTGAAACACTCACAATAAGATTCAAAACACAAGGTGAGTAATAAAGTTTGGAAAGTAACTATTTATACTAATAAGGAAAGTTCGGAATATAATTAAGGTACTTCCATAATGTAATATTAGCCTTCTGTTTTAGGGAGATGGTCCTAACCTTATTCTGGTACAATAGTACAAAATTAGTAAAACACATTAAGAATGTCAGATTAAAGATAGACAGATTCTTCGGGGTCAGAAGGAGGAGTAGCAGACTAAAGATAGAAGCGAATTTTTATGTTCCTCCCCTGAGAGGATGGAGTGTATGTCCCCTCCACTGGAACTCTGAGCAGGTCTGTAGCTCCTGCTGACCAGTAGACTATGGCAGATTCTGTGACATGGTGGCAATTCTGAGTCTTGCCTTAAGAAGAGCGGCAGCTTCTTCCTTGTTCTCCTAGGAGTCTGTGGGGTTGCCGTGCCAGAAGGCTCTTCTGGTGAGACCACATGGAGAGGATCTATTATTTATGTATTGCCCTGCATTTGCCACCAATAGCTGCATAACCTCCTTGTACACAGAGAAAACCGACAGTAAGAAATAGCCTATTTTGTTCTTATCTATATTTGTTTGTATTATGTCAGAGTTCAAATCATTTTTAATGCATACATAAAGAATAACTGGTGATCTGATGCTCTAGTTCATTCACGTAAAACCAACATATTTTGAGGGGGCATTTTGAAACAGGCTCTCACTCTGCAGCTCAGGCTGGCCTTGAACGTGCAGCAGTGCTCCTGCCTCAGCCTCCTGAGTCTGTGATTACAGAGGTACGCCACCATGCCCAGCTAAAACCAACACATTTTATATTATTTCACTAGGTTTTATTTTGAAATTCACAGAAAAAATTTAATCCTTTTAGGCTTACATACCCTTGAAGCCAATTGTCTTATTTACCTTACTAAACATTAGAAAGTATATTTAACTTTATTATTTTCTGTGATTTTTTTAATCTGCAGAAAATTCACATATTTAATAAGATAAAATATCAATTGCGTAACTTGAATTATTTCTGAACTGAAATGTACTTAGTATCAAAACCTACATATGCATTTTATTTAGGTTGGTATTTAATCGGCAAGTATAAGTGTGTCAAATTCACAATTGTGGATTTTATTTTATTCCATGTGTTACAAACATTAGACATTTTGACAAAATTTAAAGTTTCCCTACAGAAAATATTTCAAAATGTAATTTAGACTTAAAACTAAAAATCTTAAAAATTGGCTGTGGGATTAGAGATTTAGCTCAGTGGTAGAGCTCTTGCCTAGCAAGCGCAAGGCCTGGAGTTCGAGTCCAAGCACCACCCCCACAATGGCTGAACCATAAGTTGCTCAGATATATTTTAATTTTTTTAAAAAAATTGTTTCAGGCAAAATTGTATATATGATGTATGCTATTCATTGTAAAGAAATTATGTTAGTGAAAGTAAAGAAATACACTATGGAAATAAATTGCCACTTCCAGATGTCCACGAAAACCTAAAAGTTTTATGAGCGTATCAGTAGTTTTAGAAATTCAGAGAAAAATTTGAATTACTTGGTATTTCTGCTTTTCCCACAGTAAGGCTAAACTTAGACACGAACATAGATGAAGTTATCCTGAGATCCTTCTTCCAGGAATTATTAATGGCCCTGCCAGGACTATGAAAGATGAGGAACACAAACTTATGACAAAAAATAAAATCCTGTTGGATATTTCCTAATTGTCCGGCAAATGCTAAGTGTTTTACATACTCTATCTCATTCACTGCTCCAAAAGCAACCTTACGAGATAAGTCCAGTATAATTATTTACTGGTTCAGATAAGGAAACAATCTCAGAGATTTTAAATTACTTGCTACATGTTGCAAAAAGCAGAGAGGGAGAATTGTAATACAGATAATTTGACTCAAGAGACTGCATTTACTACAGTGAGGTGAGAATGTTGGTTATGCACTTTCTCTTTGTGTAATATTGGGTGAATAATTTAACCTTCTCTAGCTTCAACTTCCTCCTCTGCAAAAGGAAATAAGTATACTAACAAAAGAAGTTTTTACGATTATTAAGTATAGATAGTTTTGAGGACTATATGCAATAAAAGAGGAGGATTTGATTTATATAAAATGTGCAATCTAGAGTCTAGTATACAGTGGGAAAATGTTAAATGCCATTTATTGATGCATTATTAATATGTAACATTTTATTACGCTATCCTCAATATTGTAAATGTGTGCTATTTTTTTGAATCAAATATATTTTGGCCAGAATGTTTATCTAAGTTGAATAATGAGATCATCTAATCCCACAAATCTCCTAAATTTCCTGGAGGGGCTATAAACTAAGCCCAAACTACCAACCACTCAGCATGTCTGGGGCAATTTGTGATCATATTATCATAGCATAGATTATTTTAACAGCCCAATTCTAAAGTTTCCTATGTTAAGGATTTTTTTCTATGTGTACAAAACTATAACAGTTGTCTTTTATAAGATGGCCTGAGGGAAAAGGGGCACTTTTAAAGATATAGACTGTGAAATTGCCATTATCATGGACCTGACCTTAGAATCATTATTCTTCCAATTAGATAAATCTCACACATGACTGTAGTTGACAGGGATATGCAAATATTTTTTCTACTCAAAGAATTTGGAGTATTTGTAAGAAGTAATAAAAAGAAGAAAATATCTCTAAGATAATACATTAGAATCAGAAAATTCTAAGCTTTATTTTTGCAATTCACATACATACTTGCTTTGTTTGATAGAAAAATGATCCCAAGGTCATAGAAAAGACCAAAAAAGCCCTTATTTTTCAAATTTCACTTTATGTAAACTGTCTCCATTTATGAAAATATGTGATTATATTAAATATATACATAACACAGACTATTTGTATAAATAACAGAAAAGAATATCATCATTTTATGGGTATTTAAGACATGTTGATTCATTTTATTTCATGTTTGTAATAATTCTGATAACTTTCCCAAATTACAGCTAACACAACTGCTGCATTTGACTTCATCCTCTGGAAAATATCCTTGATTGCCTTTAAAATGAAAAATCTGTCTTAGGGAATGAAATTTTAATCATGGCAACATGCAGAATTTGAGCTTTAAAAAAATAAATCAACATCAGCACGATCTTGCCTTATCTCATTCGTGTTTTGCTTGTGGTTCATTATCCAAACTCTGCTGCTATGGTAATTATTTATGCTGTGAATTATTGTCATACTGTTAAATACAGCTTTGAAAATGACAAGACCAATCTTTTTTATTTATCATCAACCAATCATCCTGCCTAGAACCAACAAAAGTAAATTATATTTCTGTTAAGTATTTATTGAAAATATTGTATATTATCGCTCAACTTCTTAAAAAGGGGGAGATGACTTGCGAGCGAAACAAAGTGAATCAGACAGTTAGTGTTCTCTTTTCTCAAGTACCATTTCACATGCATGAAATGGACTAAAACTAATACTCTATGACACTGCAGTAAGACAAAAATAAAAAAAGAAAGAAAAGACGTTTCTGATCTTCGTGACTTTACCTGCCTCTCCTTCAGATTTTCCCACCTCAGTTTCTCCTTTAATCCATAGGCTACCCCTTCCTTCAAATGTTCCCCAATCTCTGGCCTTTCCCCTCTGTGTCCACTGCTGCGCTCTGGTACAAATTACTAGAGTTCCTGGTCCCAGTCTTGTAGCAGCTTCATAACCTATCCCCTACCCCTGCTTTTGCCACCTTTGCATCCATTCTCAACCTGGTAGCCAAAGCAAAACATGAGAATAAAATCCTTCTTGCTCAAATCCCTACAACAGCTTCCTAACTGTAGAGTGAATCTAAAGTCAGCCTTAAAGTTCAAAAGGACTTACAGGACCTGGTACCCACTCTTTCAATTCCTCTCTGGTTTCATTCCACGATCCCCCACCCTGACTTCTGCTAGCTTTGCTGCATCACTATTGCACTCGTTTCTATAAAATGCATTTTCTTTTTTTGAGGGAGGGAGTGATGCTGGGGATCGAACTCAGGGCTGACAAGTGTTCTATCATCTGAGTGAAATTGGCAGCCCCAAAATGCATTTTATTTTATCTCTGTGGGTATTGCTCTTCCTTCAGGGTACTGATGTGCTTCTCTACCCTACTTTACCTCAAAAGAGTCCTTCTTTTGAAGCTTTTTTCACTACACTTTCAAATTTCTTAATACAACACACACAGAGCACATACACACACACACATACACACACACACAACTCATTCTCTATCTCATTCTTCATACTTCATAGTTTATATTTCCTTATAGCATTTATAATCATTTATTGTAACTATTCTAATTTATTTTTATTAAGGTAATTGCTTCTTATTATTCATAATTTTAAAAAAGCTATTTAAAGATAAGAAATCTTGTCTATTTGCCAATGAATTCTAGCACCAGAAATAGTGCCTGATGCATATTAACCACTCGTTATATGCTGACTGAGTGAATAAATGAATGAATATGAATGTATGACTAAAATCGAGACTCCCCCTTCCTGTAATTGGTGTGAACTATATCCCTATCTACTTATAAACGTGCCTACATTTGTTCCTCTTCTCCTCAAGTCTATTTTAATGTTTCTCAACTCAAAAGAAATCCTCTACTCTTACATAACTGCAGTGAATGTTTACCTAATTAGATAAGAATTTTAATCTTTTAACTTGAAAATATTTTCCCATTTATTAAATTTCTTTTAGTTTTCTACTTTTCAGCCCACTATCCAGACTGTGTTACATTATCTTACTTTAATTTAAAAAAAAAAGCTGAACTTCCTGCCTCTTTTTATTATACCTATGTAGTGAAATAGAAATCAAGACTAATCAATGATACAGTAGGCGCCCTCCAGGCATGAATGGGGACATCACTGGAGAACTCACTCAGTTTTACCTATATTCCTACTGCATGTCTTGGGTCCATTCTGATCAATTCTGTACTAGATAGTTCTGTGTGCATGTCTTAACATACAAACATAGATGATTGCACAGTGTGGTGGACTTATTACTGTGGTCAACTAGAGCCAGAACGCCCAGCTGGACTGAGTTGGCGTGGTTCTGGGCATAGAGAATCCACCTGCAGATTGTTGCTGATGCAACATAAAGGAGAATGGGAGCAAAGATAGTTGTGGGCTGTTTCTCAGGAGAAGCTCTGCTGTGGCTGGTTCTCCCGAAGAGAGCTTGGCTATTCTCATCAAAGAAGGAGCTCCAGGCCTTGCTGTCATTGAGGATGGCTGCTGTTGCTTCGGGGGAATTCCAATCTTCATCTCTGCTGCAAGCATCGAAGCCTGGCTCCAGTAAAGATTTCTTCAGCCATCATCTGCAGACGCAGACGTACTCGGGACAGTGCTGTGGGCTCCCAGCCCTTGATTGGATCCTTTGGGTCTCCAGTGCATAAGTAGATTTTCTGCACTCTTACCACATTTGGCATATGGGTGAGTGCTGTAACTTATAAATGTCCTGTATTAATTCTGCTCTCCTACAAACCACCAGTTCTAGAAAGGTAACTAATACACACAGCAAACACTCAAGGAAGACTTAAGATATATCTAATGAAGGCTAGCAATGAAATCAAAATTAATTAAAACCACAAGTCCAACAGAGTCCAAATCTACCTTAAAAGGTATCTAAGATAATCAAACTCTGAAACGTCCTCTGTGTGGCTTACGTCCAAAAGACTTTAATTAGCTGTAGAACTAAAATGTTATGATTGGCATTTTTTTTTTTTTCTGCTGAGGATCAAACTCAGGGTCTTTGGCTTGCAAGGCAAGCGCTGCAACCACTGAGCTAAATACCCAGCCCATGATTGGCATTCTTAAACTATTAAAACAAAGAAAAACATTTTAAAAATTCTGAAACGAATACACTTATGGTATAACCAGGGATACCATATTAATAGTCAAAACAGGTTTCTTATTATTGAAACAGAAAATTCACAGAATGCATGTTTATTAAATCCCTGGGCAAGAATTTATATTTTAAATATTTGTACAGCTGAAAATAACTATTTTCTTCACTTGAAAGATCCGTTATGTCTAGTAACTCACCAATCTTCCCCAGCTCCAGATCTTAGAGACTTAACCCTCGAAAAGGGGCAATCTTATAAAAATTAAAGGCCAAGCACATACTGCACTCCAATTGTGTGTCACATCCCTCAGGAACCTGTGGGTTTATTTCTCAATGCCACTGCCCATTTTTCTTTTATCATCACATCCTATAAATTAAGAGAAAACATCCCTAATCAATTAAAGAAGAAAAATATAAATAAAATTCATCAATTTAGAAAATAAAATTAAATGATACAAAACACAAATTTACAGTTGCACAAAGCCTAACTCATTGATTAATGAAAGTGCATTAATACCAAATATCTACTGATATATTATAACTAGGAGACTAAAATCTATTGGTTTGCTCCAAACATAGTCCAATTGATCTTTTCCAAATTATATGAAAATAGCTTACGTTTCTGGACCTCTCCCTACCCAATTAACAATTTGATCACATCTGTAGTATAAATTAGCAAAGTGACCTAGCTAGCCCCCTATTGCACGTGAATTTTTTTAATAACTTCCTAAAGTAAATAGTAGAATACTATCTGAGTCCATTTGGTTGTTATAAGAAACTGTTGTAGATTATGTGGCTTATAAATGACATAAATTTCCTTATCACAGTTTGAGAGGCTGAGAGTCTAAAAGCAAGTCTCAGGAAGATTTTGTGCCTGGTTTTATAAGGGCACTAATCTCACTCACTACAGATCCTTTATCTTGATGTAATTATGTAATCACCTATGATCAGGTTCCACCACTGAGGACCCCCACAACCTTGGGGGATTTCAATATATGAACTTGGGGGGGACATGAATATTCAACCATTACATTTTACCCCTGACTTTCCACAATATGTGTCCTTCTGTTGTACAAAATACATTTATTCTATCCCAAAATTTATGAAAAACTTATCCTAGCATCACCTCGTAAGTCTAAATTCTAAAGTCTCACCTAAATATCATCTAAATCGGATATCAGTGATACTCAAGACATGATTCGCCATGAAGCAAATTTCCCTTTAGCTGCAAGCCTGTTTCAAATAAGTTATGTGCTTATGCCAGCACAGGACAGAAATTATCCTTCTAAAAGGGAGGAATGGGAAAGAACCAAACGGTAAGAGGTCTGGAGAAAATCTGAAACCTTAAGACTAGAGCACCATTTTTGGCTTGATGCTCTGGCCATTAGGTCCACCAGGACTGTGGTCCCACACTCACAGGTTTTCTGGGCAGCAGGGGGGTCCCCAATATATACAGACAGTTCTACCTCTTTGTTTTGGTTGGTCCTGCATCTATAGCTTTGCTGAATACAGCCCATGCTGCAGCTCTCACAAGTTGGAATTGTACATATATGCAGCTCTCTGAACTAGAATCACCTGTAGGCATCTCAACCACGGCTTCACCGAGCACCGCCTTACAGTAGATGTCTGTAGTGGCACCAGCCAGTGGAAATTCTTGGCTTTGATTGTGTACCCACAGCTCCCAATGACTTCACTGTTGGACATCCAAGCAAAGACAACCATGTTCTGTGTACCCCATGGCACTGGCAGACAGAACACATCATGTGATGCTGCAAAATGTCTGCCCCCCCGAAGGAAGAGCACTCTGACACATGCTCCCCGCGCCAGCAAGCTGTGTCTGCTAAACAACATAGCAAGAGAATGCAGGAAGAGAGGCTTGAGATGTGAGTCAGGGACAGCAGTGCACAGCCGGGTCCAGCAGGTGTGTTTGCCCTTCCTGTGAAACCTCTCCGACGACTCTCATGTTGACTTGGGCAGAGGGACGTCCTTCTTTCACTGTGTTGGCCGATAGCTCCTGGATTCTAGCATCACCATCAGGTGAAAGGCTGGTCACATCATTCCCATTGTTCGCTTCTCATTGTTTTCACACGGGACAGACTGAAATTGTCCAAAATCTTTTAAATTCTCTTTTGAATAACAGTTCCATCTTTAAGCCATTTCTCTCCCTTGGGTTTTGCCGTAAGCAGTCGAAAGCAGTTAAACCATACTTTTAAAACACTGCTAGGAAATTTCCTCAGTAAAAGGCCCGATTTCCTCAGTCACAGCTTTGAAAGAAATGCTAGACTACAAAAACAACTTGGTCAAGTTTTTATCACGTTATAGTAAAGATAATCTTTCCTCCAGTTTGCTGTTCTTCTTTTTCCTCTGAGACCTTAGAAAACTGGCCTTTAATGTCCATATTTTTGTGACATTTTATTGAGTATTATTTAAGTATTTTCTAAGAAGTTTGTAACTTCCTCTACAGCTCTCACCTTCTGAGCCCTACTAGAAATGCCGTGTGTAATCCATTCCTGACCAAAAAGGTGTAATAGTTTAGACCCAAAATGGTCCCCAAAGCTTCATGTGTTTGTAACATCATTGATCATGGTGGGACTACAGATGACTTGTTGCTAGGAGATGGGGCCTGTTTGAAGTGTGTCACAGGAGGCATGACCTGGAAGGATGAATCTCTCTCCTTGGTTCCTTCCTTTGCTCTCTGCTTCTAGGTCACGATGATGTGAGCAGCTTTCCTCTTCTTAGGCACTTCCGCCATGCCATTTCTGCTTTAGAGCCAGCTGTGTGGGATGAAAATGCTAAACACTGTGAGCCCAGATAAACCACCTCCTTTAAGTCATGGGTGTCGGGTATTGTGTCTCAGCAACAATGAAAGTGACTAACACACATTTTGGTACCAGCATTAGGGTCATACTTGTGACTGTATGTGGTCATTTGGTTTAGAAATTTTTAAAACTGGCTCGTGGGAAAAGTTTGGAAAGGTTTGCAGATGCTAGCTAGAGAAATCATAGAATGATGTAAACCAAGCTTGATGCGTGATACCTGTCAGAGTTGAGAAGACCAGAATGCTGATAAAAATGCAGAGAATAAAAGCCGGGATCAGGAAGTTTTAACTGGGAACAGGGAATCTACTAACAGTTGGATTCAAGGCCATGTGTATTAAGTTCTGTAAAAACATCTACATTTTGCACATCTTCTGAGACTTTGTGGGAGACTGAAATTAAGGGCAACAGACTAATTAGTCTGGCAGATAAAATTTCAAGGCAGCCCTATGTTCAGTCATGGTGTTTTTGTCTGTCTTCTGCCTAGTTTATAGTGAGAATCAGGGACACAAATCTCATGGAAGTCCTTTCAAGTTTGGAGGAAAAGGGAGCATGGTCATTAAAATGGTTAGTACTTGTCTTAGTTACTCTTCTCTCATTTCTGAGACAAACTGCCCAACACCCAGTGTTAAAGGGGGAAAGGTTTATTTAGCTCACAGTTTGTAGAGGTTGCAGTCCACAATCCACTGGATCCAAGGCAGGGTGCCATGGCAGAGAGACAGAAGGCAGCAAGGTAAGCAAGAGACCTACAAGTTTTTTTCTGTCCCTTATATTTTATCCAGGCTATTGACCTTTAGAGTGGGTAGCACTCCCATCCTTACTCCTAATGCCTTTAATCCTAGCATCATATCCTTGATCCCAGTAGAACTATGGCAAATCTATCAGTAGACTAATTTAGTAATTACATACTCTAGATTCAGCCCCACCTATGACTGCATGAAGTCTTGGGGGGATATCTAGAAACAAACCATAACAATAATAAAAAGAAATCAAGTACTTTACAGTGGGACAAAAAAAAAAAAAGCCTTGAGGGGATCTCAGGAATCAGCAAGTTTGCACACTTCATTGGCTCAAGAGTTCAAAGGGGTAAAGGTAAATTATTTTGAAACATTTTGCTTTGAGAAGTGAGCCCTAAGGTTCCCTGCGCAAGAAAGATCACCTATAGAATTTGATTTCTGTGATACAGTTTAGAGTGCTCAGACACCCAGTCAATCAGGGGCCACTGCAGCCATGATCCAAGGGGACCTGGTTACTGCTAAAGCTGGTAGTCGACCTTAGCATTAACCACATTGTGCTGGTTTTATGCACATGCAGACTGTAAAAGTTATGGCCCGTGGAGACATCCACTCAGATTTCAGAAGATAGACTGGGAGGTCAGACAGTATGCTCTTAAGAGGGCAAGGCATGAATGCGTGAGAGTAAAGCTGAAGGTGCAGTGGAGACCCCAGGAAACTGGAGAAGCCAGATACATGGAACATTTTAGAAAAGTAGCAGGCAATGATGAGAGCCACCCTAAAAGAGTGGCCAAGTGAACCGCAACTGGCAATGACTTAGAAGCAGTGTTGTCCAAGCCCATTGGAGCTCTCATCTCACCACGAATTACCCCAGGAGCTGGACACAGAGCTACGGAATTAAACATTTGCCCTTCTGGGTTTTGGTTTTGCTTTGATCGTATTATTTTCTCTTCTCTTATTCCTCCCTTTTGTAATGGAAATGTTTACCCTGTGCCATTATGTCTTGGAAATATTTAACTTTCTTCTTGATTTTTTTTTTAAATGGGGACTTACAGCTAAGAGCTTTTCTTGAGTCTCAGAGGAGACATTTGTCTTAGATTTTTAGCAATGCAGCAACTATAAAGACTTTGGTAACTCTTAGAGATAGACAAAATGCTTTTTATACAATGAGAGTAACATGAGTCTTTTGGGGGCCACAAGCAGAATGTTTTGTTTTACATTGAAAATTACTCCAAAAGAATCATGTATTTAGAAAGTGAGTAGATCATGGGGGCAACATAACTAACTTGTGAGGTGGTGAGGCCTGTCTGGAGGTGGGTCCCTGGGGGATGTGACCTGGAAGGTTGTTTGTCCCTCCCTGACTCATCCCTTTGCTGTATGCTTTCTACCTCCATGATCTGAGTAACTATCCCTTTCCTAGGTCTTTCCATTACAGTGTTTCTGCCTTGGAGACGACCTATCATGAACTGAAAGCTTTAAAAACTGTGAGCCCAAAAAAATCCTCTCCTCTTTAAAGTTATGAATGTTAAGTTTTATGTCTTAGCAATGAAGAAAATGACTAAAATAGTGGGAATGTTCTCTCATGTACTTCAAAATTCTTCTGACCTCTAATCATCATCCAGCTAGAAAGCCATTTTTGTATTTTTTAGATATTTGTTAGTGAATAATCATCACCTCTAGTTACCAACTTTCTGTCTCAGCTTGCCATTCATCACTTACTGGGTGGCAAATAAATAGTAGAATGCTATTGTTAATAGTTTTGGGGGCCAGCAAGTCCAAGGATAATGCTCCTGTAGATTCAGTGTCTACAACTTCATCACAGATGACCATCTTTTGGCCGTAGTCTTACACAACAGAATGGGTGAAAGATTTCTCAGAGGCCTCTTTTCTAAAGGCATTAATCCCATATATAAAGTTTGAACTTCATGACCTAATTAGTTTTTAAAGTCCCACCTACTCATACCATCATTTTAGAGGTTATTAAACAGATTTTGTCAGTGTCTTTAAGTTACGTATCTGTCATACGCTGAAGCCCAAAGCCAGTTTTAAAATATATTAACTTTTACTATCTTAAGGCTGTTCCGTAAGTTTCTTCATGTTTTGTGCATGTAACCGCGTGATACACATGGCAAAGCATTCTCACTCTATATATTCGAGAAGGAATAATATATTTCTTGCAAAGTGGTCTCATAAGCATGAGAACTGGATACAGTCAAGTGCTGAAAATATAAACATCAATTATTATAGAGTCATGGTGTAGTAAATTAGGTCACTTGTCAGCCAGGTCAAATATGCTACAAGCATGATGCTTGGACTCCAGCCTTCTGATCACACCATTTCAGAGGTATGCTGACAAAGCACAAGCATTTTGAAAGCAAGCAGATCAAACCTCTAACTTGTCTTTGCACATCTACAATAGCAAGCCCCAGAGAATTCTAGTAAATAGTGCTCCTCCTCCCGTGAAAGGTAAGCTAGCAAAATTGACCTAGAGCCAAGTATAGTTTTCACCACATTGTAATACTGTTGAATTTCATGTCCTGACTCTACCAGGTATAGGTCTAGCAATTAGTCTCATAACTTAAGAAATTTAGACATCATTCAGATATCCTAGACTTTAACACGAATGAAGTGACTGGATAGGACTTTGGGATATACCCCTAAAGAAAGGAGTAAATGTGTTTTGTGATGGGAATAAGAGTACACACCAATATTTGTGGTCCAGAAGAATAACTTTGATAAACTCATCTACCAAATTTCATTCTCAACTTTTATATTGAACAGAATAGTAATTAGACGTGGCTGCCACCTGAAAGGCACATACCGCATGTTCCCTGTGGATGTGGTCATGTGACTAATTCCTTTCAAAGATATGAGAGCAAAAGTAAATGTATTTCTCCCAAGTGAAGGTTTTAATTTTCAGGAGTGTCTATCCACACTTTCTCCCCCACTTCTGTCACTTGAATCCCTTCAATAATAAAACCCTAACAGATGATGGAGTCATAAAATGAAGAAGCCTGGATCACTGAGAGATCATCTAGAAAAGATTCCCCCAAACCTGAATAATCTCCCAGAACTGTTACATGAGTATGAAATAAAATGAAATAAAATTCTAGGGTGTTTTGCCTTTACATATCTGAGGGTATTTGTTATTTTGGCCTAGATAACAGCCTATTCAACTTTGCTGGAAGGAATTCTGCTTGTTTTACAAATAGATTTTGACTATTTATTAGTGTTTGTTAAAAAAGCAGATGATCCAAATTCATCAATATCAAAAGAACAGTCTTAAATTGGATAAAGTATGGAAACATATGGCATATCTCAATTATATGTATCACAGAAAGAAATAATAAAGAAAGAGTAAATATAACTGCAAAGAGGGGAGTAATTCTCGAAAGGTAGTTCCTATTCATAGATACTCTGATTTTCCAAAACATTAGTTAGTAACAATGTCTAATGATGAGATAATCTAGCTAATTTCAACATTAGGTGTACTTTAATATGTGTGCCATTATAAGTCACCAGCTCATTAGTTCTCACTAATATGTTAGACTTCAAAATCTTCAATTAGATGACAGTCTAGGACAACTGATATGTTTCTGTTTCTCTCTCTTTCTCTATTTCTCCCTCCCTCCTTCACTTCCCCTGTTGTAATAAATTTTGCCTTAACTGGACATTGAATTTCACATGTGTGAGACATTTTAAACAATTACAAATCTAAAAGCTTGGTACTCCCACCCATTTAAACGGTAAGCTCTCCCTGGATTCCTCTCTCTTATTATTCCTTCTGTCAGCTTCCTGGAGCTGAACAGATGTGTATCATCACTGCTAGGCTCAGATCTGCAGCCCTTCCAATCTGTTTTCCTTTTGCTCTTTTGATGACTTCAGCCTCAGTGTTGCAGCCTGAGACACCAACTTGAATGGGGCTCTCCACTTTACAAGCCACTTGAAAAATGTCTAATACTACTCTTGATCTACATTTGCAGGAGATTTTTTCAAAATAAAGGTTATGGAATGACCCTGTGTTACAGTTTTTTAACTTTCCCATTCTTTCATCTAAAAGATGGCAAGGAAAAATGGAGAAAAAGGAAAGAAGCGGAGCCAAAAATATTGGGGTTAGCATCACATCCTACATATAACCACTGACTACACTCAAAGCTGATGTTCAGTCTTTTTTGTTCCAACATATATTTTCACCTCTGGGGATTTTGTTTCTCATTTTTCCTCTTCCCAGAATGACTTTTTGGGGAAACACTCAGACAATAGTTTGCTCTTTACATATTTGAGCTCTCAATACCTTATTTAGGATATCATACTGTCAGATACCAAGTTTGCTGCCTCAGTCCTAAAGCAGGATAGGTAGGAAGCCACAGAATTCTTTGTGCTTCAAACGATATAACATTTCCCCTGGATCTACCTAGATTTCAGCAAGACTGGGGAGTTACAGACCAGGAACACTCCAAGGAGTTCGCCTGATCCAGTCTCCAGATTACCATTTGTGGGAGTGAGTGCTGAGCTTGATCTCTGTGCATGGTTTCAAGATATAACAACACTCACTGGAGAGTCTGCATCTTAGCAGCCAAAGTACCACCTTATGCTCTGAAACCTGCAGAACTGATGAAATTATGTTTCTGTCTCATTTTGTGTCAATTCAAGGACTACTGATTATCTGTCAATTCCGTTATGCTCATCAATGCCTAGTTCTGCTGTACCTTTCTAATATCAATTTCCAAGTTCCAAAATCTTTCCCAGATTACAGATACACTCTATTATATCCCTAAAACTCACAGTCAGCCATCATAAAACTGTCCTGTATTTGCAATCCCTTCTGTAAATTTTCTTTGATTTTCCTCCTCTAAAGGAAATCTAACTCTATAAGGACTACTTTCCTATAGCTTCCCTCAGTAGTGTCTGTTTTCTGTACCAAATCTCACATTCCACTGGGCCTAGAGAAGAGCTTTTGATCCTCTTACAGTTCTCCTTCATTTTCCAGGATCATCTGATGCATATCAATAGATCCTACCACTCACTACACTTCCTCATTGCACTCATCTACAACACCAGTCATTTCCACTCGTTCTTTTGAAATTTTAACTCCTGGATTGCTGTAATTCTCTTTATAGCTTGTGTTATAATTTATGATGATTTATATACCAATTTGGTTTTTTTCCAGTATCCTAACTTCTCAGGTTTTAAATGATGCATAAAACGACCTCTGCCCACACACCCTCAACTTCTTACTTCATGTTTCTTCCTCTTGCTAATCATCACAACTCCTTTTATTATAACAATGTCAAACATCCCGTTTTTAATTTTCCACTTACTTTTCTTGTCCATTTCCTTTAATATACTGATGACAACTGTTCCTCTATCTCTAAAAAACTATATACATTTTAAGACTATGTGACTATGCATTATTCTCCTGTGATTCTCTTGCTGATCTTGTTTAGTGTGCAATCATACGGCTGGTAGTTTTACAAATATTTGCTCATAATTTGACCTTGGAATTGTCATGACTAATGGAAATTATATATAGGTATAGTTTGATGTAGATGCCAGGCACATATTGTGTGAGTGATATTAACTTTCTTATTTACTACCCAAAGAGGTTTTATATCATTTTATAGAATAATACATTGTGATGCAGAATGTTTGTGATAGATTTCTAAAGTCACATGAGCAGCAAATAAATGACAAATTAGGATATTAAATCTCTTATTCTTATTTCTAAGAATAACATATTCTTTATATTTCAAAAAATTTTTAAATTTTGAATTTAACATTAAATATACAATTTTAAATATGTTGAATACGATGGATTGTGAAATTATTCTTTGAAAAAGAGAAAACTCACTCAAATATATTATGATTATATGTGTGCTGTATAAATATTCAATTTTATAACCAGAGTACTAGATTCATTGTTTTATTTTGCCACATTAACTTTTTTGAATTTGGAGATTATATAGTTTATCAACCACTGGCCAAAAAAGGAAGAGATGGCACACACAAATGAAAATTGGTAAAAGTTAATTAATCCATAAAAAAAAGTTAATTAATGAAGTATTTACAAAAAGTGTGAGCGAAAACAATGGTACTAACAATGGATAGTTAAGGATCCAGGCCTTAAAAACAGAAGAAGCCTTCACTACCCATAAAGAAGTTGCTAGGAAACTCAAAAGTGCTGTAAGGCTGGAAAAATGACTCAAAACTATTGTTCTGGCCTTGGTACAGAAATGCAGAGCCAGCAACAACAAAGACAGGAATGGTCCTGGGGAGAGAATCACGAGTCGCTCTGCTCTCACTCTCTGCTCTCCAGTACCTTTAACAAGCCAAATTCAAACAGAAGTTAGAGGTAAGGCACTCTGAAATACAGAAAGTCACAGAAAAGATAGAGATTCAACTGAGGGAGCTGGGGTTGGGGATTTAGCTCAGTGCTAGAGAACTTGTCTAGCAAGCACAAAGCCCTGAGTTTGATCTCCAGCAGTCTCCCCCCAAAAATAAAAATAAAAATAACATCAGTCAAGGAAGCAAACAAAACCTACCAAGCACACTCATTTTAAATTACACATTCCTGTTTCTATTCCATCACGTCTAGGGTTCTTTCTCTTTAACCACGACAAAGCACTTTTACTCCTATAGGCTAACTGTTGAAAAGTTAGTATACTTACTTTGAACTACCTTATCATTTCAATCATAAAGCTGATTTTTATTCTTACACATGAAATATATAATTTTTAAATGAACAGTCATGACTGATAAGTTGGGCATTTGTGCATAAATGCTAAACTTTATAAACTACATTAGTTGTTTAAACTGAGTATGTTGACACTTAGCAGATATCTTGATAATAGATATTTAAACATTTAAAAGCAGTTCCTTAAAACTATATACACAATAACAATATTTTACATAACTTAATTGAAATCCAAGCTGAAAATCATTTGATGATTATGACACAATTTTCTAGAGATTTGTGGGGGGGATCATTTTTAAACACAGCTAAAATAAAAAACTTTTAAAATTTACTTTAAATAATTTTTTGTTTTATTTTTAAACCCAAAATATGGAAATAAATCTATTTAATATTCACTTCTATTTATTTGAAAAGAAGATAAGCTTATTTTATAAATTACCACAATGTAATTTTTAAGATAGAAACTTTTGGCTCCAAAATACTTATGAAAGTAATTTAATTTATTTACCTAGATGTCCGCCCAAAACCTCTTGTGGGGCTTTTCAAAGGTTGCTGAATCTAGGGTATGTGAATATGGATTAAAAGTATGTGATAACTAAATTAGTGCACTGATTGGTTTAGCATAGTGCAGGGTGTAGATAATGGGAAGGCCCATCCGAGTGAGGGTAGAACTATCCAATGGGTTTGTAGCTTGGATGAGATAAAAGGGAAAGAAAGCCTTGCTACTGCTACTTTGCTGCTCCACTGCTTCCTGCCCCGCTTTGCCATGGACTATTTCTCCTCTACCATACCCTTCTACCACACTGCCCTGCCTTGGAGCCAGCCAACTATGGACTGAAACCTTTACAACTGTGACCTAAAATAAACCTTTCCTTCTTTAACTTGTGGGTGTTGGTATTTTTTTTTCCCGAGAAACAAGGAAGTAACTAAGACATAATTCAATTGTAATACTATTCCTTAAAATATAGCAAAATAATATAGGAATATTTCATATTTTTCTCAAAAAAAATTTTAATACAATTGTGAAATTTTCTCTCATTCTGCTTACTCAGAAGGTACTATTGTGAGATAAAGTGGATGCCAGCATGAGCTCATCTTGATTTATCCTGATTGACTAGGGCCAATATAATACAATAACAAACTCTTCTCAAAGAAGAATAACAGAGTTGAAAAGTTATCATTACTACTAGGTTAGCAATCACTTTTAAGCACTTGCCAATAATTGTCCAGAAAATTTTACCAACACCTTCCATGTATGTAAATTCACAAAGTCAAATACAACTTTTTTGTGATCAAGAACAGAGTCAATATTTGACATGTTTGTGGGGAAAAATGAAAGAGAGCAAGAAACAAAAGAAGCCAGGCTTGGTGGTACATGCTTATAAATACAGCATTTGGGAGACCGAGGCAGCAAGAGCTCTTCAAATTCAACACCAGCTGGACTACACAGTGATTTCAAGGCCAGCCTGAAGTACATAGCAAGAGCCTGTCTCAAACTCCCCCCAGAAAAAGACAGAAGAAATAATTTTGTGTTTTTGTCATAATTTTGTTGATATTAAACAAAGACTCCTTAGAAAAAATAGACTTACAGTGTCTTTACATTCTTCTAAAATATTAATATATTTTCCAACTTCTGGGTTTTTTTCATTTCTAAAACTTCTGTATTTCCTCCTTGAGCATTTTTATTATAAATTAGCCAATTGTTATTGTATATATTTATAGACTACCAAGTGACATTATGATTTGAGAATACAGTTGGAATAATTAAACCAAGATAATTAATATATCCATCATCTCAATACTTATCTTTCTGGAACAATGATGTTTAAAATTTACAGTCTCAACCACATTGAAATGTTCAATACACTAATACCAACACTATTCACCGCACTATGCAATAACTCTCAGGAAAAAAATTTTGAGAGTCATCTGTCTATTCTCAATTCCCAACCTCTGTAACCACAGTTCTCCTCTCTGTCTCTATTAGTTTGATTCCTTTAGATTCCAGATATAAATGAGAATACACAATATTTACTTTTCTGTGCCTATCCTAGTTAGTTAACATAATGTTCTCAATTTCCTCTATAGTCTCACAAAGGACAGAAAGTCTTTCTTTTTTAAGGCTGTAATTCATCATGTATGTATACCATGTTTTCTTTATCCATTCATCTGTCCATGAACACGTAGGTTGTCTCTGTGACTTGGCTATTGTGAACAATACTGCAATAAAGATAGGAGTGCAACAATCTCATGCCCAAACTGATTTCAAATATTTTGGGTAAATACCCAATTATGGGATTGCTGGATCATATGGCAACCATGTATCTTTAAATGTATCAAGAATCATCTGTACTATTTTTCATAATGGGTGTACACATTTATATTCCTTTTAACAGTGGACAAGGATTCCCTGTTCTTTACTTCCTTGCCTGTAACTATTACCTTTCGTCTTTTTGATAACTTTCATTATTGCAGGTGTGAGGTAAAATCTAATTTTAGCATTAATTTTAATTTTCCATATTATTAGAGATATTAAGTGTGGTTTTCATGTGTGTTGGCTATTTATACATTTTGAGAAATGTCTAGTCATGTCCCTTACTTATTTTTACAGTCAGTCGTGCTTTTTTTCAATACACTGGAGTTCTTCATGTTTTTTGGATCTTAACTCCTTATCAGATGTAAATCATAAATATTTTCTTGTGACTCACAAGGTGTCTCTTTATTCTATTATTTCCTTTGTGGTACAGAAGTGTTTTTTTTTTTTTTTGGTATAATTCTATTTTGTTTTGTCTTTCTTTTTTTTTTTTTTTTTTTTTTTTTTTTTTTTTTTTTTTTTTTTTTTTTTTTTTTTTTTTTTTTTTTTTTTTTTTTTTTTTTTTTTTTTTTTTTTTTTTTTTTTTTTTTTTTTTTTTTTTTTTTTTCTTTTAACTTTTTTTTTGTCTGTGCTTTTGGATTGAAACCTAAAAAAATCATTGCCTAAACTTAAGTGATGGAGATTTTCCCCTACATTTCCTTTTATTAATTTTAAAGTTTTAAGTATTTTTTCAAGTATTTCATTCATTTTGAGTTGATTTTTGTACATAGTGTAGGAAAGGAATCTAATTTCATTCTTCTGTGTATGGGTATTCACTTTCCCCAATGCCAGTGGTTAAAGACGGTGCCCTTTTACCATTGTGCATTTTTGGCACATTTGTTGAAAAACAAATGATTGTTCATGTGTGGATCCATTTTCATGCTGTCTGTTTTAATCTATTTATCAATGCATTTCTTTTTATGCTACTACCATATTGCTTTAAATACTGTTGTTCTGTAATATAGTTTGAAGTCAGGTAGTGTGATTCCTTCACCTTTGTTCTACTTGCTTATGATTGCCTTGGCTATCTGAGGTATTTTGTGGCTCTGTAATAAATTTAAATTTTTCTCTGTAAAAATGGCATTAGAATTTTGACAAGGACTATATTGAATATAACACCACTTTGGCTAGTATTGATGTTTTAACATAAATGGAATGACAGAAAAATGGAATGTCTCTCTGTGTATTTGTGTCTTTCTCAACTTCTTTCATGTACTTTTTATAGTCTTCTCTGTACATATCTTGCACCTCCTTGGATAAATTACTCCTAAGCATTTTATTTACTTGTAATTATTGTACATGGGATTATTCCATTACTTTCTTTTAGGAAGACCATTGTTAGTTCATGAAGTAAATACTTATTTTGATTGATTTTCTTATTTTGTGACTTTCTCATATTCATATATGAATTCTAATATTTAGTATAATTTTTAAATTTGCTATGTATAAGTTCATATTATCACAACAATTTCACTTCTGCTTTTTCTCTTTGGGTGCTATTTAAAAAATGTCTTCATCATCCCTAATTTCACTGGCAAGAATTGCAAATACTAGGTTAAATAGAAATGGTGAGTGTGGGCGTCTTTATATTGTCCTATATCTTAGAAGAAAGCATTCCAGCTTTTCAATAAGGTTAGACATGAGTTGCCATAGGTGGCCTGTATTATGCTGATGCTCATTCCTTCTTTATTGAGTGTAGGTGTGTTTTATAATAAAAATAATTTGAATTTTTTTCAAATGTTTTTTCTGTACTTAACATGATCAAATCATTTTCATCCTTCATTCTGTTAATATGGTGTACATTATTTAGGGTTCTTTCAAGGAACAGAATCTGTAATTATCCAGGAGAATTTATTATCTAGATCTGCAGTAACATTGCAGGAGACCCCACAATGGCCCTCCCTGGGGTCAGAGAAGAGGAATCCCCAATGGCTGTCCTCTGGAAATCCAGAGGGTGCAGTAGCTGCTCAGCCCAAGAAGATGGAAGACACAGAAAAAGAGGAAATACATAAATAATAGGAAAAATTGTTGACATTACACTATTATACTTAAAGTTATCCTAGAAGTATACTGTGTTAACCAGTACAACAATGAAAAGTGATGACATTAATACTAACATGCTCTTGAATTTTGTGAAAGGTAAACCAAATGATGTCATAAATTTATCCAACATACACTAGTTTGGGGGTACTAAAACACATTCTAAAGTAGTTGGGAATTTTTTAAGATGTTAGAAATACAATTTAAAATAATATACCAGTATCTTTCAAAAGGTTTTTCTAGATCAAAACATAAGACAAAGTTAAGAAATATGAGTTATGCCCAGGCACCATTTACAAAGCATTTTGGATTTAGATTTTGGAAGTTTTATTTTATGGAGAATTTTTTTTTTTTTTTTGTGCTGGGGATCAAACGCAGGGCCTTGTGCTTGCCAGGCAGACACTCTAACTACTGAGCTAAATCCTAAGCCCCGTCTTTTAAAGGCTCAAATCAATAAGCTTCTGAAGACAACATCCATTTACATGAAGTTACTAACATGAAGCAACCTGAAAAATGTTTCCTTAACATTTAATATTACTGAGTTTTACATAGGCTCTATTTTCTGATGGTTTTTTAAAATATAGTTGTAAAGCTACTCAACAGAAAATATTTTTCAAAAATACTCCTTTTTACTTACTTGACAACTGCTGAAAAATTTTAACTGAAGTTGTCTCTAATTTTTCTAGGCACTTAAACTGAACAGATTAAGACTGTTGAGTTAAATATCAACCCAGGGGACACCTAAATGAAGAAATGACTATCTGTAACAAGACTGTACAACGTAAACAATTAATTTAGACAATTTTATTTTATGTCAATGAAAAAGAAGTAAAACCTGACTTTTTAAAAAGTAATTTAGGCAAAATTTAAGAGTAAACTTATGTGCTGCCATTACATTGAATTACTATAATCAATAGCTTCACAACGGAGTTTGATTATTTTTAGTTTTCTAACATTTAATCAAGAATGACCTATCAATATTAAGGCCATGTAATACATTTGCACTTTGAATTTGAGTACGGTGGAATTTACATTCATTTGCAATATATTTGTCGTGTGTAAATTATTTTAACAAAATATATTTGTTTCATTTAAAAAAAAAGAATGATAAGAACAGAAGAGAGTTGGTGTGATTGTAATACACTAAATGACAGAAGTTAGTCTTCTAGCTAAACCTTCACAGTAAGCAGAGTATCCACGCACTATCACATTCCCTCACGAACACAGTTATAACATGAGATGTAAGTATATTCCTTTATGAACATGAATTCTTCAAATGAGTATCTTCTCAATATGTGACTCATTTTAGTTCAATCTTCCAATAATATTTAATAGGTTAAGATCATATACTCTTAAATTTTAAAAGCACTAATGTATACACATATATACATATTTGCCACTTAAATATATTGCATATTAATATATACATATTCAACATTAAATATGTAGCTTTAAATTGTGTTGATTTTATTATTTTAAATTGCTCTCATTTTTTATGTGTTAGGAAACATAATATAGGTAAATAGGAGGTGCACAAAAATGTTAAAATGTACTTTCTTTCACATTTGTACTTGGAATGAAAATATTTCCTAATTAAGAAGTATCTCCTGTTATTAGATCCTAAGTCTACACCCTATTCAACACTCATAATTCAGAAACTTGGAATTAAAATATAATTACCGCTTACCAGGTAATGAGACTGCATCCATTTTGACTTAGAATTGTAAGAATTAGAGGAAATTTCATCGGTTAATCTACTGAAGAAACTTGTAGCATATAGAGAATGTAAATTTTGCACAGGCTTTTAATTTGATATATTCACATCATTAACACAGTCTCACATTTAGTGTTTTGATAAAAATGATGTGAAAGAAAGATAATTAGTGATAAACCGCATATGTTTATTTCAACTGTCCACTTTTACCATTTTGAACATTATTGCAAAATGCTTCTTTCCTTAAAATCTGCATGTGCTTAGTGCAGTAATCACGTCATTTGTTTGGTGTACACTGAAGAAAAGAAAAAAGTCAAGTGTAATGCTCATCACTGTAAAAATTGACAGAATTTACTTTAAAAAGTAGGCTTTCTGTTTAGAAAATACAAAGCTATTTTTATTTATTTACCACAGACTATAAATTGAGCCAGACTAAACCATCATTTGTAATAACTAATACTTAGATTTAGTAGGCTTTTTAACGATATTTTGAAAAACAATATTTTTTTTTTCTAAAAAAGAAGCTGTATCAGTGAGTAAAATTTTCAAACTTGTCTGGTGACTGTACATTAAGGAAAGGTAACGAAGAGCCCAGAGGAAGTCAATCCTACCAAGAGGAGAATGGAAAGTCTGGGTAGAAGATACCAAGAGCCAAAACTTGACTTATGTATCCAGGATGATTACATTGATCTTAGAGAGTAAGTCATTTACAGAAGCCCTGGATAATCGCCACTCAGATTACACAAAATCATTTCGAAGTCGTGTAGCAATACTATATGCAAACAGCGCCTGCGAAGGAATAAAATTCTGTATTTTGTTCCCTTCTTAGTTTACAGAAGAAGTGATAAACTCTTCATACCGAGCAATTTCATAATTCTTGAGCACATAGGAAGAAAAGAGAAAGTAATATTTATGTTATGAGTCAGTGGTGCTTGCTTAATCATTTACTTGGGAAATCAAATGAAATACAACCATATTTGAATCTTGAGCTCATGAAACCCATTATAACTATTTTAGTTTATTATACAAGGTATTTTGTCATAGCTTTAATTTGGCAAATGTTTATTGAGCATCTATTATGTATCCGACATTTTAATAATGGTATACAATTTGTGTTGGATTCTGCCAGTCATTTTTCATTTCTCTGTCGTCATTAGGCAGGTCCTGCTAATATGTTAAAGATTAAGCTAATTCACCCTAAAATAAACTTCTCTAAACAAAGTTTCTGAAATGGTTCAAAAAATATTTTCATATATACATATATATATGTACACACACATATCTGCTGTCTTGCAGATTTCTATTTCATATGTAAGAGACACTTTAAAATATCAACTTTGCTCTACTCCACTTTATCATTTTAATATTGGCATTAGCTTATAAAATATGGTTTCACCTATTATTATAGATGCTCTTTGTATCCTTACAAAAGAAGAAATTATTATGTCCACATGACATCAGATCATTTGGATAAAGAGAAAAATAATTCCCATTATCCAGATGTTGAGTTTAAATAATACCAAACATCTGTTGTTGCCAAATAAATTTTTCGTGACTCGGCAAAGTCAATTTGAGAGGTCAGAGTCTTAAATGTTAGACTCAAAATATTTCTGAGCTTAAAATTAACGTGTAAGAGTTGTGACACTTTAGAAAGTTGTTTCAAGAGATGAACTGGTGCAGAGGTGCAGAACACTGAGCTTCTAACCCGCAGCCAAAGGTATCGTTTCATTGACATACCAGACAAGAGATGTTCACGGAAATATCCTTGGAAAAGTTCTTGTCATTCATTTCATGGTCATTCGCCTAATCCATCTTCTGAGCTTCTCCATGTCAATACTTCTCTAATCCTTAAATTAGAGAATATAATATTTAGTTAGAACAGTCTGGACTGGAATGTTTCCAAACCAATAATATGTTGTTTATCCACTTAAAAAACAAAGCGCACAAAAATTTGACTGGTAAAGTTTTATAAACATAAGATATGAAATGTAACATGGGAAATAACATACTAAGAACATTTTAAAGGTTTTAAAAAGTAAATGTTTCAGGAATCTAACTGTTCAATGCAAATACTCCTGTCACAGATTTGAGATACAGCTACCTACAGTCAATTTTTTTTCTTTGGTATAAATGATAAAATTTGATTTTTCCCACACCACGCCTAGCACAACTTACTTAAAAGATCATTGTTTTCTCCTACAATACAGCACCATGTTTTTCATAAAGCTAATAGTATTAACTGTGCTTGTGCTGAGCTCTGATTTGATCCTTTTGGATACTTATCTATGTTTGTGCTATTACCGTGCCACCTTAATTCCTTTACTTGTAGAAGACACACAACTATAACAAGGAGGAGGTCTTGGAAGTGATCATCCTGGAAGTTAGATATGCTTAGTTACTGATATTGTTCAGAATTGACAGAACATTTTAATTTTAAAAACAAACCACAGTTTGTCTCTTTCATTGTGATCCTAATAATCTGTGCAGACGATCTTTCCCTTTGGGTCCTAAACCCCAGTGAACAAATGTCATCACTCCCCAACAATCTTAATCATCTCTGTATAATTTTTTTTATCTCCTAAAAGTATATCCACCAAAATTTGTTCTTCAAGGGTATCTTGTCTAAACTTGAGAATTCTAAATTCTATGTAAATTTTGTAATGAATTCAAAAGTAGAACAAATGAAAGCAGTAGTAACACCAAGCTAACTGCAGCAATTTTCCCTGAAACAGCAATGCGTCCATAGAACATTTGGGGATTAATTTGCAAAATACAGAGAGATATAGTTCATGCACATGTTTGGAATGAACCCATTCCAACATCCACACATTTGCTATTTATTTTTCTCAACAAAAGTATATATTTCATTACAAAAGAAAGTATATGCATTTTGTACATCTACTTATAAAGTGATATTTGAGATCATGCATCTTTAACAAAATCAGTAAATTCACTGATACTATGAAGCAATTATCTGTACAAATTTGTTTGAAATTTTCACCCAGGAAACCACACCATTTGGGAATAATTTTGACAGTAGCTGTAAATATGAAAATCAATGAATACACACTAAAAAGTCACAGAATGATAATTTCATGACCTAAATGTTAGGTGACCATTTTTAACAAAGCATAAAAAGTAAAAGTCACAAGCAGCAGCATTAATCAAAACAACTATGAATTTCAGTAGCCCTCCTTATTTACAGTTTTGCTTTCTGAGAACTGAATCATTCACCATCAAACAAGACATTGTGTCTTTCATTGTCACTAAAAAATAAGGGTAAGTACAGTACAATAAAATAATTTGAGAGAAAAAGACCACTTTCATATAACTTCTTATTGTAGATTGGTATGATTGGTCTATTTTATTTTTGACATTGGTGTTAATCTTTTACTGTGCTCAATTTACAAATTAAGCATTATGGTATGTATGTGTACACAGTAACAAACAGCATTAAAGGGTTTGGTGCTGCCTGATTTCCTGTATCCAATGAAGGTCTGGAATATATCATCCACCAATGCGGGGAGACTACTGTAATTTTTACTGCTCTGTAACAAACTATAAAAGATTTAAGGACCTTAACGTGATACCTATTTATTAGCTCACAGTTCTGTAATCAGAAGTCCAGGAATGGTATGACTGGGTTCTCTAACAGGATCTAAAAGGATCGCTAACTAAAAAGTATCAGCTGGCTCCTGCTCTCAGCAGGGAGCTTCTGAGATGATGGCGGTTCACACAGATTCTGTGACTTGTAACTGTAGGACTGATTCTTGGTTTCTGGCACCAAGACACAAATGGGTAGAAATTTGGGGCCAGTTAGAATTTTGCCGACCACATACTACATTTAAATTAGTTATAGCCTTTCATGAATGGTGGTTCTTTGCAGTGTTTGTAACCATAAAGTACTGATGTTCATAAATTATAAAGTACTTCTAGAAATGAATGAGAATAACATGGAGCATATGATAAAATAAGAAAAATGTAACAAAGGGTTAAATGGGCTTTTAAGTTTATCCAAATGACCATTGAAATATAAGATTGTTTAGTTATTACACAATATCAGATAATCATAAATAATTACATAGTATATTCACAAATCTTTACCAAAAGTAATAGATACAATAAAGAAAGTGCCAACAAGCATCACTAAGGTCTGAGACTTTCAGGTTCAGGGTCCAGGACCAGTTGAAAATCTCCCTAGATATGCACTTATGCAGGATTCTGAATTGTTAACCACCAAGATAACCGAGTATGCTTATACGTGTCCTCAGTCATATATCTAAAATCAGACAGTCTAACTAAGTCAATTGGGTGCAAAACATCTATCTACACATTTTAGTGAACATGTGGTTAGTGGTTCTGAATCTGTACTGGTGTAGAGTGTTTCCTGGTAGGCTCCAATATTAACCACGTAGTGTAAGTCACTAGCTAGTACATTTCACCTTGCTTCGCGACAGAGATCTGTACCATGATCTCAGACTCCTTGGGAAAAAAGTCTAGGGTTGCACGGACTAGCTGCAAGTTCTCAGTTGTTTGCATTGTACCCAGTCTTTTTATTAATCAGAGAAAAGTAAATTAAAACTTAATTTTAGCATCAGTAGTCCACCAATGGGTAAAAATTTAAGAGGTGCTATTTGCAAGTATAAAGGAATATGGAAAACAGCAAAAACTCATAGCCCAGCACCTTTGAGTGTAAATTGGTAAGACTACTCTGAATGAATAAGGTTAGCATTATCTAGGTAAGTTGAAGGGTCACACATTTACAACTAAAATTTCTGCTCCCATATATATGCGCCAAAAAAAATAGGTGTACACATACTTCTTAAGCATAAACAATTATAGCCAAAATTTCTAAATAAACCAACATACTTCATCAACGGAATGATCAGATAAATATGGTAATTTATAAAATGGAATACTATAAAATAAAGGAAAAGCAAACCATACTGCACATGATGGAAAAACGCATGAGCATAACACTGAATAAAAAGTCAACATGAAAGATTAGTCGCTTTATACAAAGTTCAAAATGAAGCAACATTAGGCTGCAGTCATTAAGGATGAATGTGTAGCTGGTAAAACAACAAAAGTAAGCAAGTAAATGACTGTCATAAGCGTCTTTTGAAGAGTCTGGGGTAGATATCAATTGAATGGAAAAATGGGGAGTGCTTCGTATAGGTGGTCAATTTGAAATAGTTTATAAACTAATGCCACAGTTTTGAGTTCTTTTTCTGCTATGTGTATATCGGTCATGATTAGAAGGTTTAAAATATGTGAATTGCTCATTTAAGTTTCATAAATACTGCATTAATTTTGTCGTGAGTACGTACAGTTGAAAGTTTCAAGCTTGGAATGAGTGAATGCCTGTAAGACCCCCACTCAGGAAACTCGGACAGGAAGATTGCAGTTTTGAGGCCAGCTTGGACTGTATACTGAATCTATGTTTTAAAACAAAAAAACTAGAGAAAATTGAAAATTCCTGTTTACCTCTGAATAAAACAAAATGGCAATATTTAATACCTAAATAATTAGAAATCTAGTCAAATGGAATATATCACTTATCAATTCTAGCACTGTAAATCTGAATTTGCAGTAGATAATTATTTTCTTAAAAATAGCCAGTGGTCTGAGGTAACGAAAATACTGATTGTTACATTTTGTTAAAGTAGAGAAGACAAAGAGATGCCATAGTTTGCAGCATTCCACTTGCTTTACTCTGCTTTTTCAAATTAAGTTTGAGCCTCAACTTCAGGAGTTACTCCTACTCAGAGGTAAATGACCTTTGCTCCTCAAATTTATGAGATTTTTCTCAACATGAAATAGCCTTTGACAGGCATTTTCCATTTGTCTGCTTTGAACCACACTTTTCTCTCCTCACTGTCCCACTTGGGCCGAGAGCACGTCAATGATTCGTCTTCTGCTGCCTTTACCATCACTTCCTCACTCCCCGCCCACCCCAGGGGAAATCATTAAGGATTTTTATCACTGTAGTTTGAAAGGTGAATAATTTTTTTTTTAAAGCAGCTTGGAACACCTTTGCTGTTTGGATGCTTTTGATGTCTACTAATGGATGTTATTTTTCTGTCAAATCTAGTGTAACATTTTAGGGGATATACATGAATTTTTTTATATGAGAACAATATAGGAAGTTAATTTTATAACTTTTATTCTGAAACCTTGGCATATAAAGAGAAAAATTCACTTTGATCTACTTTCTTAGATTAAGGTATTAGTCAAACTAACCAGGATCAAACTTGGTATGTTAGTTGATTTGCTTTTGCCTATCACAGCACAAAGATGTAATTTTGTGTGGTGGGGGAATTGGGAAGCTGAGAGGTCAGAAGGCCTTTGAAAGGCTAAGTAATTATTCTGTCATAGGCAAAACAAAACAGTGAGACAAGAAAAACAAAAAGGTCATTGTCAAATTAGGAATTTTCATCACGTTAGCCCTGCACCAACCTTCAAATGAGAAAGGATCACTGTTACTATTCTTTCTCTAGAAACTCGCCTAAATATTGATACTTGGATAATTCAGAACAACTGTTACAAGTTTAAATGGACCCATCCCCCATCTCCACCATGCTATTACCATGACCTTATTATTCAGCATTTATTTTCTTCATAATACCCATCACTAATAACTTCCTGGGTGCACAGATGTTGAACAGCCTTTCTCACAGGTAATGCTGGAGAGTAGCACCCTTCAGCTCCCTCTGAAGGGCAGAGGACTCCACACTAAATCTGCACATCAGGCTGTGTCTGTTTCCAGGTCCACAGGGCATATTGGTTGATTTAAGTACTCGTGGCTCTCCAGGAGATGAAACTTCAGGCCATGTTCATCTACTTCTGTTCTCAGAGCAAGCTGAGAAACCTAGTTTCATGCTTTTGTTTGCTCGTTTGTTGTTTCTGTGCTGTTTACTTTTATCGTCCATGTAATTCTTAAATTCTTTTGACTGCATGCTTTTGTCTGCTTACCATTGCCTTCTCTTTAAAGCAGAAAAAGAACTCAAAAAAGCAAACTTGCTATGCTATTTAGATTAAGAATTTTCTTCTCATAAAAAGTTTTATGTAAAATAACACTACTAGTATATTCTTTGTATAGAGATCATTATGAATTAAACAGGGCCCAAAATGCTTCAGATCCCACACTTTGCTTGAGGAGCTTCATAACTGTGAATACTGCAAATTAAGTTGGTTTCCCACTATTCACCATTTTTCTTTTACTTACTATCAAATGTGTCTTTTACCTTTTTCATGCAAAACATTCGGGGAAGGGAGACTACATATTACAGGAAGAGAGGACACTTTCAATAGTTGTAAACTTGCATTATCTGTTTTATTTTTACTCCAGATATAAAATTCCTGCTAAAGAGTCATAATTTCTATTTTAGATGCTTTATACTGGTTTCCATGTATAATCCTCCATAACTAAAAATGACCTTAAAGTGACTCCATTTATATTGCCTAGGTTTGTTTATTTGAATAGCCTCAGGATTTGTACACATTGGAGATTTTGACAATTTTAATTATTCTGCACATTTAACTGGTGAGAATTTAATTAGCCTAGTATTCCCAGAGGGTGGATAACATAGGTGAGATCTTAAAAAATAGTAAATTAATGAGGGTATACACAACGACTCCTTTGATTTGAAGATTATTTCAGACCCTACAGAACATACTTTAAATCTCCATGTAAAAATTCTTTAATTTTAATATTTTCCAGATGATTTAGCATCAAAAGGTAATTGAATATAATCTGTAACTAAAATGTTATTTCATTTCTATTTTATATTTATGACATAAAATAGATAACACATATTTTTAACATTTTAATTTGGAACAGTTTTTACTTACACAACATTTGAAGAACAATACAAAGGATTTTCATATACTCCGTACTTAGATATTTCAAATGTTATGAAATGTTTGAAAGTTAATTAATATGTGGATTTTCACTTTTAAATATTTTAATGAGTGTTTTTTAAAACAAAATCTTTTTATGTATTTAACTGCAGTGTAATTATCAAAATCATGAAGTGCATACAAGCATCTGCTAATTGTCAGTATATATTTATCATTAACCAAACACGGCAAAACTGTTTTCTTTTTCCTGGTCCAGGTTCTAACCCAGCATTATATGTGTCACGTAGCTCATTTAATGTCCACTAATCTGGAATAAGTGTCTCGTGTCTGTTTCATTGCTCATTATTTTGACTTTAAAAATTAAGGCTTTCATTATGTCCAGTGTCCTTGTTTGGCTTTCCTGATGTTTCCACATGATCGCATTAAACATTTTGGCAGAAATAACACAAAATTAATGCTGCACCCTTCTCAATGAATGAAAGTGACATGCACATCATTTTCAGTTTTCTCTTTAATGATGTAGTTTAGATATTTTAGTTTTCTTCATCTTAAGATTTCTACTTTCCCTTTGTAATTAAGTTGTAATAAGTTGGGGAACTGTTTTGAGGCTGTGCAAATATCCTATTTGAAATTTTATTTCCTACATCATCATGTAGAACAGATAATTTTTACCTGAAACAATTCTTATTATGATCCTAAATGGTAAGTTTAAATTTTCATCATTCCTTTTACACATTTTAAATTGGCATTCTACCATGAAAAAAAAAAGTCTATACTGTTCAATTTAATTACTTATTTAAGCATTCAATTAATTAGATAAGAAAGACTCATGGTTTCTCACGGCATTCAGTCTTAAACTCCACTATTTTTATTATTTATTGTAGTTTTCAAACTGTTCCAGATTTGACCTCAGGAGTCCCTCCAAGACTACCCCTGTGTCTTTTGATATGTCACCATTATTTCTTATTTATAATGCTTTATTTTCTGTTTAAAAACCTGATCCATGAAGCAGGAGGATTGCAAATTCGAATACTGTCTGAACATCTTATATAGTTTGTTGATATTTACAAATGGTTGCATAAATTCATATACTCATAGCAATGTATAAGAATACTTATTTTCCCACATTTCCAAGAGAATGCACCTTTATAATATTTAAACTTCTGCCATTTTCTCGGGTGTTAAGTGGTATGTATGGAAGTTTTTATTTTCTCTAGTTGCAGTTAATGCTGCAAGTATTTTTCTACATTTATGAACGACTATGCATTTTTGTGATTTATGGTTCTTTGCCCATTTTTTTCTACAAAATGTTTAGGTTTTTAATATCCAATCTAAGAAGTCTTTATACACTAAGATTCTTAGTCCTTTATCTGTGATATACATCCAGTCTAAGGTATTTTGTTTTAGCAGTCCAAATGGACTAGGACACCTTTCATTTTATACGAGAAATTCAAAATATTAAGAGCAAAGTAAAAGATAGATAATTGGAAATAGAGAGATTTCTCTAAATCGAGAAGAGGATCATAGATAGATGGAAGGAGAAGGGAAGGGAAAGAAAGATCATGAAAAAGGAATTGAGATGTGTTATGTGTATGTACCAACTCCACAAAAAGAACGTAAACATTGTATACTACAAGCACATACCAATAAAAAAGATCCTTGTACCTAGTTGTTATATCTGGTATTCTCTTAGTAACACTCAGAAGCGAGCTTGTCCCATATCTCTCTCAAATGCCCCCTGTCAGTCTAATAGATTTAGAACTGGGGCTTTTGAGAGGCGACTGGTGGCGGCACTGTACTCGTCTTTGGGCTAATGCACTCAGCTTCTTGCTCTAGGCACTGTTAAGGGAGCGCCTGGCTGAAGAGGTGCGTCATTGGAGGGGCACGGCCTGCCCAGGCACGTTCTCGTGCCCACCTCTTCCTTTCTCTCTGTGTCTCTGGGCTGCCGTGGGCTAAGCAGCTTTCCCCCTCCATGCCTTCCACCACGCCACTTTTGTCCTGGAGACAACTGAATAAGAACTGAATTCTTGGAAAACCGTGAGATGAAATAAAGTAGGTGTCAGGTGTTTTGTCCCAGAAACAGGTACTCTGACTGATACAGACCCAAACTAAATTTGCTCTAAACTGAATTTCCTTTTAGCCCAGTCATTAAAATTGTATTCATGCCACCCCAAAGCTTACACAGAGAATGGGAAATCAGAGTAGAAGGAAATAATACTCATAATAAATGGTGGTTAAAATAGCTCACATTTAAAAAAAAAAAAAGAATTAAACACATAGCCATTCCAACACATGATTAAGATGCCTGATCTGACTTTGGAGGAAGCCAGTTTACAAGTGAAAATTACTGTTTTTAAGCATTCTTCCATGGGAAATCGAGTTCATGTGTTAATTATTTTGAGTACTTTTTTGCTATCTCACTCAAACATTAATAAATTAGCCCAATACTTTGTTAGTTTGATTTGCCTTAAGAATAAGTAAATTTTGTTACATTCACTAACTTCTTTTTCTCCTGAATACTCATATGCAGGGAGATAATTAGCACTTTTTAGTTAAAATTATTTTTTCATTGGATTTCCTCTGAGTTTTCCTTCTCAGTCTCTCTTTATTTTAGCCCATTTTCCCCTCTCTTTCTTTCCTTTTATCAATATAAAAGAGATCACTTATTTTCATGGATGTAGCTACTACCACAAGTTATCAGGTTCATACAATATCCTGCAGTCTGAAAGGAGGGTCCCCATTTTTACATTGTGAGACAGAAAGAAATAATGCTTCTCAGACTGCAGAGGAAACTTGACAAGTACAAGGAGATATTTGCAAGAGGAGAAAGGAAATGACTACTTTGTTAAGTGAGCAAATTTTATGATGTCTCGCTGAAAGTGTGGGTGATTGCCTGTCACAGCCACAACTTGCAGCCGCAACACCACTAGCAGGACAAATCTGTAAGCTCCAGGCTCTTGACTTCAATCTGATACAGGTTTCTTTCTTTCCTTTCTCTTTTATGTCTCCTCCATATGTTTTGTTTCTATTGTTCAGTGTTTTTCATCTAATTTCATAACATATATCAACCCCTAACTTGATATTCTTATTATGACTTCACCATGTATTAAAAGTCAGGGTTTTTCTAGCTCAATTTAACAAGTTAAGAAATGTTGCCTACTTGTCCATTTTGTAAACCATGACAGATGGTCTTTTTAATAAAGAATCCCATACATATTGCACAAGCATATAATAAGCTCTCAGTAAATGATTATTGACTTGAAATCTTGCCGACAACCTCAGCTGTCTCTAGTTGTTTCACTTTCTCCACCTTTATGTCTTTTCCATTTTTGTCATCCTTGTATTTCTAATTTCACAGCTATGATTGTAGACCTCCAGGTTACGGTTTCCTAATTTATTTGACAATGCAGTCCAAGTGCATGATATAATTTAAAATATTTCCTTTTCCATAGGACTTTGTATTTTTTTGAAGAAGAAAAAGAAACATTGTCCTAATACACAATTTCAGAGACTACTTGTAGTCAGTGGGGTGGGGTGTTTGTGTGTGTGTATAGATGTGTATGTGTGTTTGTGTATGGGGGTGTGTGTGTTTGTGTCTAAGAAAATAGGGTTTGGGTTATGTATCTTTCCTGCTGTCATCCCTCTATGGTAGGAGAGTGAATGGGACAGTATTTCTTCAAAAGCCCGGTTCTTTATATTGCCACAAGCATAGAGAAGGGGAAAAGCCCAGTTAGGACCCAATGTTGTGATAAAAATCTAGTCCCCTTGGGGTATAAAAGACACTGCCATTTCTTATGGGCCAAATAGCTCTTTTCTTTTTGTGAGACTGCCAGAAGTTAAGGCTTGTAGTTATAGAAAATGGAAGCAAAAAATGTATGATTTGCCTCCCACTTGCCAAAGAAATCCAACTTTAGTACTATGCAATGTTAGTACACAGTCACAACACAGGCAACAAATGTAGATTAAAACAAGCATCATTAGATGCAGAACTGAGAATAAAGAGGGCAATTTTGTCACTTATGTTTTATACTTATGGAGGGAAAATTTGCATTAAAGAAAGTTTTATTATTTTAAGCTTTAGGTAGTATGTAAACTCCAAAGAATTCATAAATAAACAAGATAAGCAAACATATTTGACTATGTAAATAAACAAACACTAGGCCAACTTCCTGTTTTTTGAAAGATTTTATCACCTTTCTTCTGGAGAGAGATTTATGAGCTCTGTAGATAAATACAGTGAAATGGCAGGTGTACATGCCTTCTTAGCTATCATTAATAAAAATTGCATTTGCTTAAAATTTGATTATATAATATTTGTAGATCTATGAGTTTTCATAATGATATGTAACATATATACCTTATTGAGATTGTAAAGTTTTTAATTTCTCATTATTATTTCTACTATTGATAAGTGGTAAATCCGCATATACATTTGAAGAATTGAGTTGGGAGAAATTAGGCATTTTCCACGTGTTATTTAATAATTATCATGCACTTATTATTTTTAGCACTACCTTCTTATCCACTAGAAGCACCCTAAACACTGAAAGGAATAGAAGACAAAATTCTGCCTCAATTTAAAGTATAAGACAAGGACTGCTAATGCTTTCTAGATTGGGAGAGACAACAAAAATTCAGATTTATTAACCTTTACTGATATAGGTGTAATCAACTACAGACAGCATATAAGTAAATGGATGTGGTTGTAGTCCAACAAATTTTTATTAACAAAAATGGTAAAAATCTGTATTTGTTTGCCAACTTCTGGGCTAATGGATACACTTGCATGCCCAAGTCAATAATTTAATGCTTAAAATCATCCAGATGTAAAATACTCCTCTCCTTTCTTCCTTCCTTCTTTTATTCTCGCCCTGTGCTGCTAGGCTCTAGTTCTGTCTGATTGCATATTCCTTGAAATTTTTCTTTATATGAGATGCTATTGGTATTGTGTGTTATTGTCACACAGGAAATAACACAGGAATGTTAATATAATGGTTACAATTAAATGAACACACAAATTTCTTCTTCAATTTCATCACCGCCTCACAATCTGTGCTAATAAAACATATTAGCAGTTCTCCTTACCGAGTAAAGACAGAGTATCTGTTTTGTTTATATTTATCAGGAAAAGCATTAATTAATGCAGAATCAACTTGTTTGTTAAATCTGTTTTCCTTCTTCATCTCAGAAATCCACACAATTTTCCTTGAAAGGTATGTACTTTGTTATTTTTGTCTTACCAAACTCTCATATCCTGGAACTTCTACCATAGGGCATTACATTTTTAGAAAGTTCCCTTTTGAGAATGCCACCCACACACATGTGCGTACACACACACATACAAGAAAAAGTCAGCGATGATGATTTTAGTCACATAGACTAGGATTTCTTCATCAGTGTTCAAGGAAGGTGCCTTAGCAAGACTACCATTTGTAAGAAAAAAAAAAGAAAAAGAAAAAAGAAAAAAACAAGAGCTCTGACCTATACCATCATTAATTACCTCAATTCTGGTAAAACTGTCATTTTTAAAGGAAACTTCTTGTTTGAAACATTCAAATATGTTCTTACAATAAGGCATTGTTGGTTAAAGATCTATGATAGGACTGTGTTATTGTAATCCTTAGTTGTGCCTACATTACATGTTTGCTATTAAACCCATCTTTACTCTTGATAAGACTACGATGAATCATAATTTGGAGATCAAAATTTATTTTCTTGAGCACTAGATTAAGCAGCATAGAATAGGGTCAAATACAAATTTAAATCCTAATTAATAGACTGTCTTAGAAAAATTTAACTCCTTTTATTTCTACTACCACTATTCATACCAATGTTATAAAGTATGTAATCTAGACAATTACATATGCTTTGTTTTATGTTTAAGAGGAGTTAAAATTATATTAATTGTACCTAAGTAATCCATTAAGAATTTTTTTTTTATTTTTGCTGAAAAAGAACTATGCATTACATAATTTCACCACAAAATGACATTAAAATAATTACTTCTATTACAAAGATAATACTTCACTAGTGGGGTAACATTTTTAAGAATTGAAGGACAAAATTAAGAATAGTTAGCAAATATACCTCTAGTGTTTATACCTAATGCAGTTTTGGAAAATTGTGGCTTATTATTCCAGATTTGCAAAAGATAAAGAATTATTTTGTGTGAGTCTAATTATCGAATTTTGTAAGGCAGTCTTTTTTAGTGTATTTCACTAATTCATCAATTTTTAGATTATTCTGAGTTATAAACTTGAAATATTACATTTGAGATATCATTTTAAAATATGATCTGTTTTCATTGCACTGACAAATTCTACTAGTAGGATTTACTCAGAATAGGTAAATATAGTGAACCGTGTGTATGTTTGTATTAGTTACCTTTCTAGAGTCAATGGATTACTAGAGAGCAAATTTAAAACAGGACATTTACGCATTACAACATGCACACACACAAGCCAAATGCAGGAAGAGTGCAGAACATCTATCTATAGACTGGAGACGCAAAAGATCTAATCAGGTGCTGGGGGCCTACAGCAATGTCCCATGTACATCCATGTCTGCACTAAATGGCTGAAGAAATCTATACTGAAGCCAGGATATGACACTCACAGCGGAGATGAAGACCAGAGCTCCCCCGAAGCAAACAGCAGCCATCCTGGACCACAGCAAGGCCCAGAGCTCCTTCTGTGAAGAGAACAGCCGAGTTCCCTTCTGCAGAACCAACCACCACAGAGCTTCTCCTGGGAAATAACCAGCCGCCATCTTCTGCTCCCATGCTCCTCTATGTTGCGTCAGCAACAATCCTCAGGTGGATCTTCTACTCCTAGAACCACACTCAGTTCAGCTGGGCGTTCCTCTAGTTAACCACAGTAATTAAGCCCACCACAATGTTCGAGGCTAAGTGAAGCAGAAAGTTGTGATATAGAAGTCTAGATATTTCTGTTCTTAAATATATCTTCTCAAACCTTCTGTTGAATCAATACCTGCCCCTATGAAAATGATACCCAATATTCTGCCATAGTACATAATGTTTGCCTAAATTTTAATAAGATGTCATTAATTTGTAAGTTCTCTAAGTTTCATATGTACTCCAAATGATTGAAACATATCATTCAAGTGTAAGGGAAGATGGTAAATGAGCCACAAAACACTTAATTCATTTATTCACTTATAATCCTAGCTATGTTCCACATAATTCTTTAGATGAGGCAAGAGGACATAAAGAATATCAATATGAACATCTAAAATAATTTTTTCCAATGGCTGACATTAAAATACAAGTAAATGTATTAGTATAATAAAATATCCCACAATCCCTAAAATTGATACTGCCTCAGAATGATAGCTTCAGAAAGAGAATCACAATAGTGTCAAACAGTTTTGCTGTAAGTTAATATTGTTTCAAATAGCTTCAGAGTGAGAAATTACGGCTTTCATTTTCTGAACTTTTTTTCAGTTTTTACTTTTTATAGGTACATGTTTCTAATACATAATGACTGCATTGTTTATGGGGAGTTAGTACATGTACATGACATATATTAATTTATTTTTTCAACACCATCCTTTCCCCCAACTCCCTCTCTTCATCTATTAATCCCTTTCTCAAATGAGAAAGATATGTCTCCCTGTTTCCTGTGGTTTATCTTTTATTTTGTTCTTTATTTATATTTTGTTTTTCTCACATTAAAAAAATGAGATATTTAATCTTGTGTTCTGGTTTATTTCACTTAATATTATGTCCCAAGGTATATCTATTTTCCTATAAATGACTCAAGTTTACCCCTCTTTATGGCAGAGTAGTATGCCGTCATGTATTAATACCACATTTTCCTTTTCCATTCTTCAGTTGATGGGTCTGCGGGCCACTTCCAAGATTTAGCTATATGAACTGTGCTTCTATAAATATAGGTACGCCTGTATCACTATAATATGACTTTGACTTTTTTTGACAAGATGTCTAAAGGGATGATTTCCATACTGACCATACTAGCTTAACTTTCCCACCAGCAACCTAGGAGGGTTTCTTGTCCTGCAGCCTCACCAGCATTTGTTATTGTATGATTTCTTCATGATAGCCATTCTTAAGTTTGAATCTTAGAGTGATTTTAATTTACATTTCTCTAATGATCAGAGACGATGAATATTTTTTTCCTGTATTTATTAGCCATTTGTACTTCTACGAAATGTCTATTTATTTCAGTTACCCATTTCTTTTATTGGTGGCTCATTTTGTGGGGTCTAATTTTTTTGAGTTCTTTGTAATTCTACATATGAGTCCAAGTCTGAGGAAGAGCTGGCAAACTATTTTCCTATTCTGTAGGTTATCTCTTCGCTCTGTTGGTTGTTTCTTTTGCAATGCAGAATCTATTTAATTTGATACGATCCCATTTTAATTGACATTTCAAAATACAATAACTACTGTACTTGCTATATGCATTTCAGAAATGTTGATGAACATAAAAACAATGTACTCAGAATCTTTAAATGTGTAAATATTGCTTTAGGTAAAAGAATTATTTTAAGTATATAAAGTGTGATTCAATTATGAGCTGTGAATGTAAAACCGCCTTCTCTAATAATAGACTGTTCTTAATTTTTTGTATGCATAGTAATAAATATTTTGATGTTTTGAGATCATCATAGAAAATGTTAATTTTCATGAGTTTACTGTAGGAATATTTACCGTATTTTTCTGTATTCACCTTAATAATAGCTTTATTTTTAAATCTAGTATTTGTATCTATGGAAATGAATTTTTAAACAAATATTTTGGGAGAACTTTCACTTGGTTGCTAAACTAAATCACTTCAAATTTAAAACTTCATTATCACTTTGCTTCTGAAGTTCTTTGTATTCAGGACATCAAAAGCATCCAGCTTACAATAACATTAATGTTATTTTCATGCATGTGCATTGCATTCTGTCTAAAGATATTTTCAAATTGCAATAATATCCAGCATCTATTTATGTTTTACTCAATATTTAATTTTGCTAAACATGTAAATATTTTATTTCTATTAATTTATTATAGCTATGTAATAAACTAGTGTGATTACAGTCATTGTTAACATTAATAACAAAGCTGATTGTTAAGCCCTATTGTCAAAAGATATATTGAAGTTCTAACCTCTACCTCTACCTAGTTGAGGTAATGGTGGATGAGACATTATTTGGATATGGAGTCTGTAGAATCAACTCAAGTTGAAGTCCTTTGGAACAGGTATATACTAATCCGCTATGAATGGTACCTTTACAAGAAGAAAACAGACACAGTGAGAGACCCTCACAGGGAACTACAGTGGAGCTCTTATTCCAGGGCCAAGTGAGAAGAGATTGGAGTTAGGTCAAACCAAAGAATTTCAAAGATTCTGGGAAACTAAGACAAAGGCAGGGAAGAGATACTCCCCTAAATCCTTCAGAGAGCGCATGGCTCTGCTTAAAAGCTGACTTTAAAATTCTGGCTTCCAAATGGGAAAGGGAACAAGGGAGGGGGAAAGGAACAGAGGGACAAGAGAAATAAGAAATGGAAGGAAAAAATGGAAACAAAGCTTTTGTAAATAAGGAGGGAGGAGGGGGTGAAGGGAGGGGAGGGGAATGGGGAAAAAGAAGCAACAAGATATATCATGTACAGGTACAAATCCCCTATGATGAGTGCTATCACTATGTACATCTAAAATGTACCATTAAAATTAAATAAAATTAAATAAAATAAAATTCTGGCTTCCAGAATGTGAGAGATTATTAACTCATGTTGTCAGTCAGACTGAAGCGACTTTTTTACAGCAGGTCTAGGAAATTAATGCAACTTCTTAATCTCGCTTAACTGGTTATGTGTTACTTTTAAAATTACTGGCCCATTTATGTCTGTAAATTCTCAAGGGAATAGTTAGCCATTGCCTTAGTTATAATGACAATTTTTGCCCAAAAATAGTTGCTTACTAACTGCAAATTAGTTGACTCAGTTAACAAGCAACCCATAGGACAAAATATTAAATAATCTTTCGATACAAAGATAGCAATCCTATAATTATATTTTACATTTCTGAATATTTGTACTCCTCATTTTGTTCTACTGGTATTTTCAGGGTCACTTAGACTGAGGCTATGGGGTAAGTATGATCTGCAATAATCATGAAATTAGGATTGAAGAAATATGCAGACAGCTAAGGTGTGACAAACATTATTTTTAAAAATTCTTGTTAATATAAGAATTTTCTTGAAAATACAAAAGGATAATCTATATAAGTATTATTATCAAACCTTGACAAATATTGTTCTTCATATTCTTAAGTATGTCAAAAATAAGAATTTAGGTAAAGGGGTGAAACCACAGAATTATTATGAATACAAGAATGAATTGCCAAATTGTGTTGATAGTCACCATTTTGTGAATATGTGGTGCATTACAATGCAGCGTGTGGTGTGAATGTGTGGTGTGTTCATGAGAACAGTCATCGTTTACATATTTTTATAAACTGTGGAAAATTCTTACTATGAGTTTTTACTTTTGTGTTAAGGAGAAGTAGGTTTAATTCTAAAAACAATTATCTAATATGACACCCTGTGTAATATTT